>JBBEEM010000017.1:0-50922 GCA_037305995.1 Sclerodermus sp. 'alternatusi' | reverse complement strand
ATTTTCAAGTTTCTTACCTTCGAGTTCTCGTCTTGTTTTATCATGATTTCTCTCCATGTCGTCCACTAGTTTCGTTGCGCTTGCTATATGCGCATTGTTTCTCAAGACCAGCAATTTCATTTGAGCCGGATCCTCCTTATGCATTACCATCTGTAACTTGTTTTGACAAATGTTTATCATTTCATTTTTAATACATGAATATACACTTATCTCACTGGAGTCTTTGTCAGCTATATTTCTAGTTTTAACTGTCTCACTATCACTCTTATTTCTAACATTTAAATCATTGTCACTATTTATCATCCTTCGATTATCTATTACCCCCTGTCTTTTTTCCTTCGCGAGCTTTGTATATAGATCGGATTCTTCTTTCTTTGTCTGTCTTTTGCCCGGTAACGGGAGGGCTTTGTTCGAATTCTTGTTTGTCTTGTCCGTGTTTCTTGCGGCATTTTCCTTTGCGGACATCTCGTCGGAGTCTGTCTCTTTTTTGATTTTTTTCGACGACGATGTCGAGAGTAAATCCTTTATATTTCTAGTCTTCATTATCTGAAGATTTGTCTCCCTCTTCGCCAGAGGAGTTGGCTTTACTTCAAAATCCTCAAAGGAATCATCGCTTACCATCTCTACGATGTCCATGCATTCCTCGAATTTGTCTAATTCAGACATTTTTATCTAATATTTTTCTCAATAAGCCGCACTATTGTACATCAAAATTTTCCTGTTTCTACAGGCTAGCCGTCACCTTGAGTTCGTCCTTAGGCACCGGACCAATCGGCGAGTCGGAATTCACCTACGTCATGCGAACAATCGCGACGCGGACCAATCTGCGCGTGGCACCGATTCACCGGCACCACGAAACAATAACCACTTTAACCTCCAGAGAAGTTGATTTCACATTAAACAAAGAAACCACTGTTAAATTAAATAATTTTGTGGAAATTAGTATATCTGAATGATCCTCTGGACCACCAGATTGCACACGAGGTAAGTCTCGTCACGATAAATTCACACTTTAACCGAATAATGACTATTCCTTGCAGAGCGATCCGAAGCGCGTCCGTTCGGTACCGAGTCCAGGACCGTATTTTCACCCTAACACCTTTTTTTTTTTTTTTTTTTTTTTTTTATTGTTTACGAATGGTGGAAATCTGCTCGACCAGACACCCCCGCCCCCCTTTCCCCGGAGAGATCCGCACCGTCCAGGCGACCCCCGATGACCCGGTGACCCGGGAGCAGGCGCCCCACGGATCCCGCCCCCGCCGAGGACCGCCCCGGGCGTACTCGAGCCCTGAAAAGGGCACGGTCCCCGGAGAGCCGCCCCGGCGATGGCGAGGCCCGCGCGAGAACATCCCACCCACGGACCCCCTGAACCTTCGTGCAAGGGTCACCCTCGATGCGAGCGATCCCTACCGCGGCCAGTGGTGCGGGGGTAGTGCGGGGCTCTTACCCGCTAAAACCACCACCCCGGGCATGTTCTGGACCCTCAGGCTGGAATCACCGGTCTGGCATGCTTCAGCCTGAAGGTCCTGCCCCTATGTCTCTAACATACTTCCAAGCTCAGTTCCAGGTGAGATTGGAAGCGCACATCAAAAGTCTTTAGACATGACCCGTAGAATCTATTTAAGAACATTGGCATGTTCGTTTATAATCTGATGGATTATGATCCCCTAAGCGCTCCCGTACTGCGTCTGTACGAACCAACCCAAGGAAAAAGAATAAAATTATATTCTCACAATTTAATGTGCCTATTACTATCTCTGAACTAAACGTGTTTATCCATCGCGTGAAAATAATACCATTCGCATTATGTCCTTGTATCATTTACATTTACTTTGTGTGTTCCTCGTTGAGAGAGAACTTCCGAATCAAGGATATTTCAAATTCTCGCGCCCCATTTGTCGCGCCTTTATTTCAAAGTGGTATCGAATTATCGATCGATCCATCGCTCCGCTATAACCTAACTTGATCGCAGCGCCACATCCCTCGGTGGACAAGACCGGCCCTTGCTTCCTTATGTCTTACATTCGATAAATAGATTTTTATATATTATAATTTTTCACATTTATATTACTAGTGATAACGTTATTAATGATAATTCGCTGTTTACAGTAATCTCTACACACCACACCCGACGCCGAATGAGAGAATTCTCATTGAACATCAGCCACCGAATTTTTCAATGAGAAGCTAACCTCGAACTGTCACACGCGCACCGTACCGTATTCCAGCACCTTGGATTTGCATGATTTTTTTTTTGTCTCCAATGATCCTGATGATCCATCATCGTCATCATCTTCATCGTCGTTGTCTCGGTCACTATCCTCGTCCTCTTGAACGTGAGTATTCTTATTATATATATATATTTGAATTGTGTGAATTTATCCATTACCAATCCACAGATCATGGATATTACACTTGGATGGATTGTTACTACTATCATCTTTCCCCGACAAATATTGTCGTCTACTTGAAAACACACAGTGTAGTGTGTATCGCCTTGTGCATGTCGAGTATATCTCGACCAGTGTTTTGTATCATCCGATTTTTGGGCAGGAGTTCCTCCTAATCGAGTATCGACGATGGAATCACCGTCCCAATGATCTGTAAGGTTTGTTATTAGTCTATTAATTAAACTCAATACTGTCGTACCTCTTTTATTATTGTTGTTGTTGTTGTTATTCGTCTGATGAATCTATATATCATTGTAGTTGTTGCTATTGTTGCTATTACAGCCTCTGTTTCCTTATCAGTTCTGCGTGCAGACAGTGCTTTCGTTGTCCGCAATGATGCTTATAATCACTATTCCCCAGGTCATCTCTGCATGGGATGCATATTGGATCTTTTTGGCATCTCGTTGGATCCTCGTGTCCAGTATCACCACACCTGACGCAGAGCCTGGATCTGTCAATCTCGTGTTTGCATTCCTTGTTGTTGTGTCCCAGCTGATGGCAGCGTCTACATTTCTTCAGACTGTTTACCAACCGAAAGGTGGATACGGTCCATTCTGATTTCATGCGACCATGGTCGACTAATTGTTGAGCGGCCACTCTGTTGAGTATAAATCTGGCTATTTTGGTTCCTTTATCGATGTTTTTGACAAATTTCATTTCATAATTGCTGATATCCATTCCTTTTTCCAGCATAGAATTTCTGATCATCTCCTCGACCTCTTGATCGGTCTGCCAGGCCGCGATGTTGTTCACCTCGATCAAGGATGTGGGAGTCAGGGATTTTATGTTGGTACGATGCTCCGTGATCATCTCAATTTTTGCTTTTATCCTATTGACGATGTCAATTTCTTTCTCATTTATTTCGATGAACGTGTCGCCATCCCTGTTGCGTCTTATGCAATTTATCGTGCAACCTAGTTCCTCTGGTTTCATATTCTTTTTGATCCTCTCTATTATTTCCTCGTTCTCCTGGCATCGAAGCTTCGAGTTCTCGTTCTTACTACCCTCGATTTTAATCGCATTATTCTTATTGGGATTGATATTGAATAATTTATTGCTGTTATTATTATTATTGTTGTTTTTCCTCTTGGTAGGGGTCTTGGATCTTTTTCTGTTTTGACGAACATTGCCCTTAGTCGTCACTTTGTTATCGGCATCGTTGACATTAACGTTGCTCGTATTCCTGTTGTTTCTAGCGAGATTGTTGTTACCACTGTAATTATTTCCAAGGATTTTAGCATACACACGAACATCGATTCTTCGATCATCCATTGATATATGCTCGTCCTCCCTGATCTTTATATTCTTTTTCGCATGATTGTTATTATTGTTGATATTGTTATTATTTTTTATATAGGGATCATTGGTATCTCGAGATCTCTGTAACTTTAGAATTTTATTGTTAAGAGTTATAATTTCGAGATCCTTACCTTCGGATTCTGTCTTGATTTTGTCATTTTGTCTCTCCATGTCGTCTATTAGTTTCGCCGCACTTGCCATGTGCGCATTGTTCTTTAGCACTAAGAGCTTCATTTGCGCAGCATCGTCTCTATTTATGACTATTTCCAGTTCATTCTGGCATATGCTTAGTATCTCGTTTTTTACACTAGAAAAAATGCTTATTTCCCTCACTGTAGCAATCTCTTTGTATTCCTTTGTCGCTGTCTCACTGTCACTTATAGTCTTTTTATTGTTGCTATTATTGTTGTTCCTATTCGTTTCATTGTCGCTAGCAATGTTTCTCCTGTTATTAATTTCTCTTTGTCGTTTTTCTTTAGCCATTTTTGCATAGAGGTCGGTTACCTTCCTTGTTTTCTCTGTTAGTGTTGTTGTATTTGTTGCTGTTGTTGTTATTCCTCCTCCTGTTGATGACAAAGATTTCTTCTTGCCCGGTGACGAGGCTTTGTTCGAGCCTTTGTTCATTGTCTCTGGATTATTCGATCTATTTTCTTTGGCGGATAATTCATCCGAGTCCGTGTCTCTTTTTATCTTCTTCGAAGTGCAGGGATTTTCTTTGATGTTCCTTGATTTTATGATTTGAAGCTTAGTTTTCCTCTTGGGAAGCGGGGTCGGCTTCACCTCAAATTCCTTTAGCGACTCGTCGCTTACCATCTCGATGGTATCCATATATTCGGAAAAATTTTCCGTCTCAGACATTTTGTCTCTATATTATTTCAGATTCTGCACTTTGTTCATTATTAATTAATTCATTAATTAATTTCCTGTTTGTATCAGGAAAACACTGTCACCTTTGCTTGACCTCGCGTCCCGGACCAATCGGCGCGCCGGATCACTGTGACGTCACACCAAACAAACGCCAAGCGGCCAATCAGGGCGTGGCACCGAGTCCCCGGCCCACGAACAATGTCCCAGTTATAACCTCCAGATTTTGCAGTTTTCTCAAAGACAAAGAAAATGTCTGCAAAAATGGTTAAAATTGGGAAATTTATGTACGAGGATGATCGGCGTAGCCTCTAGTTTGCACCGATATCACTTTTGTCACGTTCGTATCACTTTGACACTGGTTTATAACTTTGTTTCTCAGAGCGATCCGAAGTACGTCCGTTCAGTACCGAGTCCAGCACCGTAGTCCACCCTAACACCCTTTTTTTTTTTTTTTTTTTTTTTTTGGCAGGTGAGGGGAATCTGACAACCAGACACCCCCGCATCTCCTTCCCCGCCCATTCTAGCGCCAGGTATAGTAGTCCAATGCCAGTTTACTTCCCGGCTGAGGGAAAATCAACCACCCCAGAGAAACCCTCCACCAAAGACGAACCAAGAAGCTAGTCCCCAGTAGCATCCCGGTAGAAGGCCCCCCCAGAGCAGGAGACCCCCCCCCCCACCACGAAGCACCAACCATTGGACCACCTCTCCAGCACCGAATATACGCACGGCCGAAGAGGCGGGGGTAGTGTGGGGTTCGACCCACTAAACCCCTCACCTAGGGCGTCTTAGTGAGACACTTCATGGGATCACTAAGAGCATACTTCATGAAGTGTCTCTGCCCTCTAGACTATCCTTCATGATCCCCGAGAGGACCATGAAGTGTGTTCAGGAACAAACCCGCGTGAAGCTATAAGATATTTGTCCAAGAGAGAGAAGTACTGAAGGCAAATTAAAGAACTAACCTTAATTACCAACATGAAAACTCGCTATTGGGGTATCTTCTATATGATATTGAATCTAGGTTATATTTATAGTAGTTAAGTGAAGAAAGGTTAAGTGTATAAGTTTTGAAAGTGAAATAAGCAAATCCTGTAAGTTATAAATTGTTGTGAAGGGTGACACTTTAAATATATATCAATATTATATTAATAATATCAATGAATAAATTTGTGAAGTTATGATTAATGGGATAGTGCAGTAGTGAATGAATATATGTTAGTGAGGGTGATAATGAAAAATGATAAAGTGAAATTACTATGAATGATTGATAATTAATTATAATTAATATGAATTATTATCAAAAATGGATAAATGTATGATAAATATTTGTAAATAGAATATAATAATATGAATAAAGTGAAATTTATTGTTTAAATATTTGAAACAATTTAATAATTATTTCTTTAGAAATTAAGGAAAATGTATTCCAATTAGTAGTTTCGTATTTAGGAATTAAAACATTGTCGGGAGTAAATTCCCCAATAAAAAATAATAAGTGATTATTTCTAATATTTGTGATTATATCAGATTTGCAATAAAAAATAAGGTGTAAGGAATCACCAATTACGTTATCATCGCATAGTTGACATATGTTAGTGTTTAAGCGTCCAATCTTGAACTGATGAGAATAAAAAGGGCCATGCCCAGATATGACCATAGAATTATAGGTATTCAGGTAAATTGGTTTCTTTAGTTCTAACCATTTTTTAACATCTTTAATAAAATGTTTGACTAATGGGGGTCGAACCATAAGGTTGAATCTAGTATCCCAAGATTGTATTGCGTCATTGTAGTGATTCTTTTTGATCATGTTAATGAAGGTGATTAAAACTTTTGAAAGTTTAAATTGGGTTTTTGTTAATTGGTCATAGGGAATACGTTCCCTGATTGTAGAGTAATCGTTTACTCTTCGTGTAACCAATAAATCAATTGGGAAAGTTTTATTTAGAAGATACAATGTATCATTTGCAGTTGTTGATGGTGCATTGATAGCAGCGCATAACGCAGGACGTATGGCTTTATTAAGTATGTTAAGATATTTTGGGATCTCCAAAGTTTTATGCCACACAGGACAAGCATATAATGCAATTGATAAAATGATTTGGATATATAATTTGTTATTATGTAAGTTAAGCATATTTGTATTCTTCATCAAATTGATAATTGAAAAATTAACTTTTCTAATTTTGTTTGCAGTGTGGTAAATATGATCTTTAAAGTTGAATTTGTTATCCAAAATTATTCCTAGGTAAGTTGCTGATTTAGATATTGATATATTATGATTATCAATTTTAATGGTCTTATTATTAAAATAGTTACTATTGTATCCTGTGACTATTATGCATTGGCACTTGGGCCAGGATATATTTAAATTTAAATTTTTTATGAACATATTTATTTTCTCCAGAACAGATTCGGTGTTGGTAATGGAATCTCTACTTGCTTTGGATTTAACACAAATTGTGAGATCATCAGCAAAGGCTACGATGTTGACGTTTGTGATAGGATAAAAATTAATCTCAAAGATCCTGTTTATAGTGATATTCCAAAGCATTGGACCCAAAACAGAGCCTTGCGGTACTCCTCTATTGGTATTTCTGGACTTTATATATAGGTGGTTAATTATAAATAGTTTTCTATTAAATAAATAGTTTCTAATAATATTTATGATATATGTGGGAAAATTATAGTGTTCCAGGGCATCAATTATGTCAGCATGTTCAATTGCATTGAACGCATTAGAAATATCCAAAAAAGTAATTGTATCTACATTTGTCACAATTTTCTTATTACTAGCAATATCAATATTGTTACAATGGTTCATTACCTTTTGAATAGCATCGATTGTAGACATGCCACGTCTGAATCCAAATTGTTTGTTATCCATAATATTAGTATTCGAAACATGAGCATAAATTCTAATTTTGATAATATTTTCATATAATTTTGAAAGATTAGATATTAAGCATATTGGTCTAAATTTATTTGCATCTTTTTTAGGAAATAAAACCAATCATTGTGCTTTCCACATTCGAGGAAATTCACATGTTTGAATCAACTTATTAAATATGTACAAGATAATAGGTAAATTATCTTTCAATATAAATTTAAGGATAGTGTTCGAAAATCCATCGAGACCAGGTGAAGAATTTAAGTTGAGTTTATTAATAGCATAAGTTAATTCTTCGATGGTGATGGGTGGAATATTAATTTCGAAATCGTTGCAGATAGGTACTGGTAGAGGACAAGATTTGATATTGGAAGGAAATAATTCATTCAGTACTATGTCTAAATCATCTGGTTCCAAAATTGTTGTCTTAGAAGATAATTTCTTCATGATGATTTTGTAGGGGAGTCCCCAAGGATCATTTCTAAGTTGATTCATTAAGGATGACCATGATTCATTTTTACTTTGTTTGATGCCTTTTTTAAAATTATTCTTCGCTTCCAGGTAGGTGACGTAGCATGGGTTATTCATATTATTAGTAACATTGTATCGTTTGTTTAATTTTAATAAGATTCGTTTGCGCATATTGACTTGGTTTTTTAAATAATTAATATTTTCATTCCACCAATATGTTTTTCTACTTTGTGGAGGCTCGAAGATATTTTTGGGTTTGAATGTAACATTAAACGATTCAGTAATTATATCATGTAAATAATTTATATTTAATTGGTCCATCGGAGTCGAATTAAGTTTCCATTTGAAAAATGTAGAAAGATTAATAATATCTTCTTTTTTAATTTGCCATGAATTCACAGGAAAATTTATGTCGTTAATATTTGGAGAAGGCGAATTGTGATAATAACTATTTGACTTTTGCGTCTTCTTAATAATTACAGTGATAAAATTATGATCAGATAGTGATTCAATATCGTCAATAGTGGCCCAGATAATATCATAGTTTTTGTTGATTTTATAATTTGCCAAGGATAAGTCTATGATTGATTGACCTCTGGCAGAATTAAAAGTAGGGGTGATTCCAGTATTTAGGAGGGTAAGTGATTTTGATATGAATAAGTTTTCTAGGATTCGACCTCTTTTGTTAGTGAATTTTTTATTCCACTGTATGGAATGAGCATTGAAATCTCCACATATTAAAATTTTATGGTTTTTGTGTTTATTTAGGTTATCGGTGAGTTCAATTATAAATTTATTTAAATTAGCCAATTTACTAGGCGGAATATAAACCGAAAATATATATACATCATTAATCTTTGAGATACAAAAATGCTCGAACGAACCAATGTTTTTGAAGGTGAGTTTTTTATTAATTAGAACAATACTGGAATTTTGATCTATTGACGAATTATAGATAATATTTGATCGTTTATAGGGATGTTCTGAAGCAGTGATGACATCGAAATTATTTTTGATAGCAAAATCTATAGCAAAATTAAATGCTTCCGGGGTATTATTTAAGTTTATTTGTAAAACTTTCAATAAAGTTAATTGGTTTGTTTTAGTATCTTTAGATGAAGGCAGTTTTTTGAACCAACAAAATGCGAAAATTGGTCCACTTTAAGATCATCTCTGCAAGGTAAGCAACATGGGGAATTTATACAATCCCGTCCATCGTGTTTTTCACAACCGCATTTGTAACAGAGATCAGATCTATCATTTTTATTAGTACAATTATTTTTCAAATGACCCAGCTGGTGACACTTGGTACATCTCTTTAATGAATTAACTTCTTTAATATTGCATCTGCACCAGTCAAGGTTGATTTTACCCTCTGTAATTAATTTGTCTGCAGTATCTTTATCAATAGCGAATCGGGCTGACTTTGTATTATTATAAGTTTTTTTGGAATATATAAATTTGAAACCGTGATGATCATATTTATTCAAAATTGTTCTTATTTCAGATGTTATATCTTCATCACTGAAGGTGGCATCAATATTTGACAACTCTATTAATGTGGTAGGGGAGAGGGTTTTGCAAGAAGTTTTATCCTTGATCACCTGTTCTACCGCATCTTTGAATTTATTAACTAAATCAAAGGTAGTTTTTTCTATTTCAATTATTATATCTCCATTAGTTGTAGTTCTAATTGCATTCACTACAATAGAGAAATCTTTGGGGTTTAGTTTATCTTTGATACATGTAATAAGATTTTTCATGTGATTGATTTCTTTACCATCATTGTTTTTGGTGGGAGGGATGTTATTAATTTTGATGGCTAGCTTATCATGTGGATTTTTGTTTAATAACTTATTGGGTAATTTAGACAGTTTTTTGGATTTTTCAATATTTTGGGAAGAATTCTTAGTCTGTTTTTTGGTTGTGGGATTATTTACAATCTTATCAGCCGCATTTTTATTATTATTAATATTTGGTTTGGCGACATTAGCATAAGAATTTTTTATTGGTTTCATTTTGGAGACCTGACCAATAGATGGGAAAATATCGTTATCAATTGTTGGGCGCAATGATACGTTTTTTTCTAATTTTTCTAGTAAATCTTTATTTTTTGCTTCTAATTCATCTATTTTTGAAAGTAAAGTTTCTTGTTTAATGGAACACGCTTCATGAAGGGCTTTAACTTCTAATTCAGAGATATCTAAGATTTTTGTAATGGTACTCATTAAGGAAGAGTTGTTTTCAGACATTAACTCAAAATGTCTAGGAGAATTTTTATAGGCAATAAGTATGGATTGATTAGACATAATTTTAACTAGGTGGGTCTTTATTTTTGAATAGTCTCTTAATATCGACTGAGTAATCTTTGAGGGATCAATATCGAGATCGTCATTATTTCCTACACATTCCATATAAATGTCATTTATACTTTGATTTAAATCGTTTGTGCAATCAGTTTTATTATCATTATTTACATATGGTTGATCACTTTTATTAATAGTTTTTTTATTTACAGATTTAGTGGAATTTATAGTCGATGCCACAGACTTTTGGTATGAAATGCTGGACGTTTGGGACTTGGAGTCTACACCTTCCCCTTTATTAGTCTTTCTTTTGCATTTCGAGGATGAGGCTTTGGGATTGGAAAGCGAACTTTCATTATTATCATCCTCTCCACTACTGATGCTGTAAGTATCTTTCTTTCGTTTGGGATTGATTTTTATTATAGATATTGATGGTTCATTCATTTTTGATGGTGGTTGCATCATGATGCATCCGAAATTGGTAAATGGCGAGGGAGAATTTAAATAGGCTCGATGGATGGCAGAATAAATCGCTTGCCTACTCACCGGAGTGAAGTCTCCACGAACCGTAGTCAAGACAACTGTAATTAAAAAACTTTCTTCTGTTCTGCGCAGATGACCAAATTTCGCCCAGTGCGCAGGAGGCAATCCTCTTGATTTCAATGGGGTTAAGACCGATCCAAAAATCTTATAATTGGCACCACAACGAAACCAAAAAAGTATATGGATGAACTCCAATCCCACCAAGACAGGATAACCCGCCGAATCCAACGCACTAAATTTCTTTCAGCACAGACACAAGATGCGAAAGTTATAACAACTAAGTCAAGAGCACACGAAGCAGAGACCGTACCGGCCGAAACAATCGACAAAACAACGACCCTAACACCCTAACACCCTTTTTTTTTTTTTTTTTTTTTTTTTGATTTTGACTGGTGGTGGAAATCTGACGACCAGACACCACTGCACCACCCTCAACCCGAGCCAGGGGCCTAACTACGCACCCCCACCGTGAACCGAGCATCCATCGGGGGTTGTTACACCCCCGGTGGAGTACTCGCCCAGCTCAAGGAGCACACGCGGGAAACACACACCCCAAGCGCGCCTTTCAGCACACCCAGCTCAAAGAGGCGAACGGTGCAGTGGTAGTGTGGGGTTCGACCCACTAAAACCACCACCTGGGCGTACTCTGAGACGCAGTCAGGGATCGCCGCAAAGCATACTTCCAACTGTGCCTCTGCCCCTAAGATTCTATAACTTCATGAACCCCGAGGGGACCAGGAAGCGACATGAAACATGCCCCGAGTCTCTAAAGATTCGGTCTATGCCGGAAAGATAAATGAAAAAATCCCCCCAAACATAAAAACCCCATGAATATAGGGCCCTGAAAAGGGCCAAAAGTACCTAAGAGTGGCCCTAAAAAGGGCCTATGGGCTCCGAAGAGCGTAAGGCGGACAGCCGCGTAAATCGAGCGAATAATCGCCAAACCTCATACAAAGAAAGGTAACCCATATATATAAACCACCTTTTATATGTTTCAGATCTCCCAGGACAGCACTAGGACCCAGCGAACCAGGACCATCAAGGAGGAACCAACAAGTAAGTAATCATCTTATATAAACCGAGGAATTAATCCAAGGCAATGCATTAGGTACCGGACGAGGAAGCAGCAGAGAACCACCCGTAGGTAAATAATCAAGCACAAACTCGCAGGTAAATATCACGTGTAGGGAAGGCAGCACTCACCTTTAGCGACAGCAAAAGGATGAGAAGAAGAAAACCAATATGTAATACCAATCTCGGAGGATCACAGCCGGAAAACGGTAAGTTACCGACGGTCGGAAGAGCGCCGACTTAAGGCATGAATAAAATCTCACTTGATAATGTAAAATATCGACCGAGGTCGGAAACATCACAAAACCCGAAACGAAAATCCATATCGACCGAATACCAACCACCCACAACGCAAACCGAAGATGGCAGCACCAGTCTCAATCCAGCTATTACCCGTTAATAAATAGGACACCGCACAAATAAATTATAATAAATAGTACACATATAAAATATAAATATCATTTTGAGCCAATAGGGGCCAAATCACAATAAATATATATCGCCAATAGGGGCGAGACTCACAAAAACAATATCAATATGTAAATATATCGTAATAAAAAATATATTATATATACAATTTAACTTTTTAAAATATCACCAGTCTTTTTCATTTTTGCGTTGATCTTATCCTTTATATCCTTCGCATGTTTACAGTCCTTTAATCCACAATAGTGCTTGAAGTCCTCCACCTGAAGGTCAAACCTACAGGGCAAGCAGATCGGATCATTCTGACAGTTCTTATAAAGATGGCCGTCACCACCACACCTTGTACACATGTTCGTCCTGTCAATATTCACATTCGGACACGAAGCCCGAATATGACCCAACTGGTGACACTTAAAACATGCCCGTAGGGAGGTCACCGCACGCAAATAGCATCTCTGCCACCCGAAACGAAAATCATCCCTACGCAGCATCCTTGAAGCGGACAAAGAATCCACCACAAAGCGAGCAGAACGCGGCCCATCTAGTCGAAACTGTTTCATATATAAATACTTAAAGGACTTACACTCATTAGTCTTCACATATGCATTCAGATACTTCTCAAAATCCTCCTCACACTGAGTAAAGTCAATGTTAGACACCTCAATAAGAGTCGTAGGAGTAAGGATAACATTTTCAGAGGAATCACTGGTAACATGATCTATGGACTCCTTAAATTTGTCCATCGCTTTCACATCTTTCTTCTTGTTGACAACTGTGATAAATGCCTTCTCATTCACAATCCGCACATTCCTAACCTCCAAACCGAGATCCGTCGGATTGACAGCCTTTTTAATCATATTGAGCTGGGACTTGGAATCCTCAGCACTTGCACCATCCTTGCGAACAGAAATCTTCACCGTAGCAACATTCTTATCATAAACAACATTTCCTTTGGAACGGGAACGGGAAGAGGAACTCTTCAAATTCCGCGCAGCAACACTCTTATAAGAAGTTCTATTATTATGTCCTGTGGCCATAGAGGTATTGTGCACTCTTTGTAAGTCCGTTAGCTGTTGTTTAACTAATTTTAGTTCCTCCTCCATAGCTGCATATTTATCAGTATAGACTTTGTAACTAGAAACAATCGGATTAAGACTCTGACCAAAGGAATCAAAGGCAACCCACATATCACGAGTAAGATCATATAAATCCTCAACCTCTCCTCCATTCTTAACTGCTTTCTTAGAAAACACTCTAACACTAGTAATACAACTCCTCATTTCTCGAAAGCATCCACACATATGTTTAAGATCAGCAATGTTAAGAGATTTGACAGACTGGGAAAACTCCTTTAAGCTGACTGAGCTATCCACATCACTAATTGTCACCTCCATATCCTGTTCAGAGGAAACAGAGGAGTCATCCTTTAATTGGGAAGGCTTAAGAGCCTTCCTACCCCTCGCGCCAGCCACCTCCGAGGAGGGGGACGAAGAGCCGGAACCATCTCCAGGAACTCCTTTACGTTTACCGGCGCCAGACATTCTTCAGGCCGAGTCGGCCCACATCCACACAGTCTGACAGTCGACGAGCGACTGCCAGAATAGTTCCGGGGGGTGCCGCCGGACGGCGCCACAGAGCACCCACGTCAGAGATTACGGACCGGCGCGCGCACAAAATCAACCGCCACGAGGCAACGGAAACTCCAACCTAGAAAATTCCGAAAAACTTAACACCTTAAAACTGGACACAGGAAAATCGGAAAAGTGGAAATTTAAATCCAAGATTGGAGCCCGCGACACCGCGAACACGGAGACCCGCAACACTACGACACCAGGTCACGCGATCACGAGAAAAGGCAATTCTGCCCAGAGCGGCCACAGAGGCATACTCACACCACCGGACATCACAGTCAACACCCTAACACCCTTTTTTTTTTTTTTTTTTTTTTGCAGGTGAGGGGAATCTGACATCCAGACACCCCTGGTTGAGCCTCCCCGCGGAAGAGCACCCCGGAAAGGACCTAGCCGCATCGAGAGAACGGAAGGAAGGAAGGAAGGACCAGTCCGAGCACCCCCCCCCCCCCCCCCGGACGAGCATTACCAAGAGGGAGCACCCGCCGAGAGAGAGCGCCCGAACAGCCCCCCCCGCCCGCCCCCTCAGGGGTAGTGTGGGGTTCGACCCACTAAACCCCTCACCTAGGGCTTCTTATTGAGACACTTCCGGGAATCGCCGAAGGCATGCTTCGGGAAGTGTCTCTGCCCTTTAAATATGGCCCCCCGACTCCCTGGAGAGTGGGGAGGCGAAGCAGGCATGCCCGCGTGAATCTAGTAAGGTTTATAGTACCTATGAGAAAATTTACCCCCCTTAATACCCACCCCCAAGCAGACTACCCGCCACGAAGGAGGAGGAGCCCGCCCAAGACGCGGGAGAAAGCTGAGAAATTCGAGTACTATAACACCTTCTGTATATGTGTGTGTGTATGTGAGATAGTGTTGAGGTATGTATACGCGTGTATATATGTATGGGTTCAAAAATTATGGTTGAACGGGGGGTCGTTTTTGAGGAAGGAATAAAGAAAATCACATATTTTATGTGACAGATCTATAAACAGGGGCCAGTTAAGAGCATCCTGTACCGACCAAAAACGTATTTATAAAAGTATGTCGTTATAAATAAACAGATTTGAGAACGGTTTGACAGGTATACTCTATGAAGTGTAAGGAATGTACGAGATTCTTTCGTTTTCCGAAAATCGATAAAAATTTAACAATAAACAAATGTGTACTAACAATTTTTCCTGTAGTAAAAAACGCAGTAGGTATTTTGGAAAAAGAAGAAATCTCGTACATAGCCACATATTTAGAGAATCGTTTGAGCCTAGTCTCGATTAAAAATTCCAAGAAATGTGCACATACTTTTATAAATACAAAATACTAAAAAATTGCTAAAATATCAGTCCTGTTTTATCTCGAAAATGATAAAACAGAACGAAAAGTAGTTCAGCGTTTTGTTTATAGATGGCCTATTACTTTGTAGTAGTGCACCACTACAAGGAGGCAAGCACACACACATATATAGATAGAGGGAAGGGGATAGAAAAACGCGATATTATAAGCACGTGACTAAGCGCTGGCAGCGAGACAACTATTGTCCTCTCGCTCGCACAATTTCTTCTTCACAGCGAGTTTAAATTTCCTGCCTTTGTCCCAAGTTCTATGGAAATGAAACAAAAATCAATGCTTTCTGCAAATGTTTCTCTAGCGATGTGATTCTTTAGATTTTTGATGAAGTGTCAAATATCTGTAATAATCATCATTTCATTTATGCGTACACTGGACGCCTAGACAAGGATGCCATGTGTTCTCCCGACGGCAGCGAGCCGGCTATCGCTCTCTCGCTTGGGCGTTTATTGTTGATTGTCAATTGCATATTTTTTGACTTTGTCTCAAATCCCATCGGAATGAGACAAAGTGCAATAGTTTCTACCTATATTTTCTTTTAGAAACTAGATTTTTTCAATTTTTGATGAACCATCAAAAATCGAGAAAATCTTTTCGTTCATATGATGCAGGGTGTCCGGAAAAAAAGGATACATTTTTTGAGGGGTGGTTTCTGAGACTATTCTAAGAACTTTTTTCTCTTGGCATTTTTTGATTTGAAGCTTTATTTCTAAGATATTCAACAATAAGGATTCCACTAGTTAGACAGAGACACTCCTATAGTTGAAGTGAGGTAGCGCCACTCTGTCTCGCTTCAACTATCTATCTGTCTCTTTCTAACTAATGGTTTCTTTATCGTTGAATATCTCAGAAATAAAGCTTAGAATTGCGTCAGGAATCACTTCTCCAAAAATGTCTGCTTTTTTTCCGGACACACTGTATTATTGGGATGCTAGTGAAAGGATGCGAGGTGAAAGGAAGAATAAAATAATCAGTTGGGTATAAAATAAGAACAAATATGAAATTATAATGAAATATATTTATTTATAATAATAATAATAATAATAATAATAATATGTATTTAAAAAAAATAATAATAAAAATGCTGAGCTGCATTTTGCGGTGGAGGTGGCGGTGGCGGTGGAAAAACCCCATAATTATGCCGCAGTGGCAGCGGCAGCGGCTGCGGCTGCGGCTGCGGCGGCGGCGGCGGCGGCGGCAGGTACCCATATGGGTGGGCCTGCGCTGGCGGCAGGTACCCATATGGGTAAGCCTGCGTTGGTGGTGGTGGCCGCGGTTGCGGATGGGCGACAGCGGGTGGATTTGGCAAAATCCTGCGATTTTGCGCCCGCCGCCGCCTCATCCGCCTCCTTCTATTAAGGGCAAGTGCCCGTATTACCTCTGCAGTCTGAAAAATGAAAATAGTTAATTATGTGTGTTATTATAGAGTGAAATAAATGTAATTACTAAATGAAAAAAATTATTTCTAACTTACAATATCGGGCACTTGCTCCTGGCATGGCGCTCCTCGAAGTGGGGGCGCCGGGGGCGCTTCTTGCGCTGGTGGCGCTGTCGGTGCGGGTGGCGCCGGGGGCGCGTTTTGCACTGGTGGTGCGGGTGGCGCCGGGGGTGCGTTTTGCGCTGGCGGCGCTTCCTGCGCTAATGAAGTGGACGGTGCAGCAGGAGGTGGTGGTGGCAACGAATGCCGCCGGGTGGCCCTCACCGGCGGCAGCGACGGCCATTCCTCGGAATTCGTTTTCTGGAAAAAAATGCAATAAATAATTAAATATGAGAACCGTAATACCGTTTGTAACACGGTACGTACTTCGTAACAATATACAGGGTGTAACAAAACTACCGCACTTCCTTAAAAGGGGGTGATTCCTGACGCTATTCTAAGAACTGTTTCCTCTTACGATTTTTTAATCTAAAGCTTAGTTTTCGAGATATTCAATAATAGAAGTACTAATAGTTAGAAAAAGACAGAGGGATAGTTGAAATGAGACAGAGGAATGCTATCTCACTTCAACTATCGGAGTGTCTCCGTCTAACTAATGGCATCTTTACCATTGAATATCTGGAAAACTAAGCTTTAGATTAAAGAATGGCAAGAGGAAAAAGTTCTTAGAATAGCGTCAGGAATCACTCCCTTTGGAAGTGCGGTAGTTTTGTTAGACCCTGTATATTAAAAAATGCTGCTTCGAAAATATGCAAAATGTGTACTTACGTTCTTCCTTTTCACCATGGCTTATAAAACACTGGACTGGACAGTACGTTGTCTCGATGTAAAGTGAAATGCTGGTGGAGATTTAGTCAGAATAAAGGAAAGACAAAGACCACCACTCTTTCCATTTGGACCAATCAAAACGCTGTTCTTTATGCGATATAGAAATGTAGTATGCGTGTGTCCGCAGAAGGAATACAATGACTTTCAATACTTACCGCCTTTGAAGCAATACTATACCGCCTTATTTTCGGCGAGATGCGGCGCGTATTTTGTTCATGACTCAATTGAACGAACACTGAGCCGATTATTGATAAAATTAAAAAATCCGATATCCTATTTGGCAAACGCCTTCAACATATTTAAAACTAACTGAAAATAATTAAAAAATTAAAACTAATTAATATTCCTTATATTTCAGCGAATAAAATGAACCAAAATCAATAATAGTAAAATAAAGTCTTATCAATGTGTAAAATTGCAGCTTATAATTGTTCCCCTTTTTTTAAAAAATCGCGTTTATTTCAGTTTACTTAATATACTAATAGAAACAAGAGATATCATGTAGTAATGATTGGCCGAGCGGATTACGCCGAAGAAGGTATCACTGTGGTCCTAGGATCGATTCTATATTCCTAATTTTTTTTTTTTATATTTCATGTCCACATCATTGTTATAACTGTAATAAAATAAATTTTTTTTTGTAATTCATAAATATTATTTAATTTTCCGAAAAAGAAGGGAAAATATTAATATAACAATATTGAAATTGCAGGATGTTAGAATGACATGTCACAGAAATGTTAATGGTTGAAGAGGGGGTGATTCGAGGACGAATTTTCATTTACCACCTTTTTATATGAGACTTAGTTTTCAAGATATTTCATATAATTGCACTATTAGCTAGACAAGGACAGTCAATTAGTTAAAGGGAAATAACACCACTCTGTCTCGTTCAACTACCTGTCTGTCGTTGTCTAGCTAATAGTACAACTATATGAAATATCTTGAAAACTAAGTCTCATATAAAAAGGTGGTAAATGAAAATTCGTCCTCGAATCACCCCCTCTTCAACCATTAACATTTCTGTGACATGTCATTCTAACATCCTGCAATTTCAATATTGTTATATTAATATTTTCCCTTCTTTTTCGGAAAATTAAATAATATTTATGAATTACAAAAAAAATTTATTTTATTACAGTTATAACAATGATGTGGACATGAAATATAAAAAAAAAAAATTAGGAATATAGAATCGATCCTAGGACCACAGTGATACCTTCTTCGGCGTAATCCGCTCGGCCAATCATTACTACATGATATCTCTTGTTTCTATTAGTATATTAAGTAAACTGAAATAAACGCGATTTTTAAAAAAAAAGGGAACAATTATTAGCTGCAATTTTACACATTGATAAGACTTTATATATACTATTATCCTTCAGAAGCTCGTCCAATAGTCAGGCGTCATTTTGGGATGTTCTCCTAACTAATAAATGAAATCAAGAAATGTCATATTAAAGTTTTAATTTCATACTTCGACGCATCAATATACTACAAAATTAAATAGAAATTACAAACTTCATGTATTTCTCCTTACTATCTAGCATATGTATGTGCGCGCGCCGCAAAAAAATTTGGCACCGCGATAACACAATAAAAGTGACAACTAAGATTTGTTTGTCCATCTTATTAGTGCTTTTAGTGTTGTTTGTGGTGCTTTGTGCGAAATCTTTTTATTATATTAACAACAGCAGAGGTAAGTTTATCATTATTTATTACTATTATGAGTAGATTTGAAACAGAAGTAAAGAAAAGACGGAAAAACATGCTGATTAGAATACAGGTTAGGTTTCGTAATGTTAAAATGTTTATATGAAAACTTTGTTCATGAACTTGTTTAACTTTAATGTATAACTTTTATGTCATAGATTTGCATTGTTGATATATCCGTCCCTTATTTCAATGTTAATTGTTTCTTTATAATAAAGGGGGTAATATTTACTGTTTGACGTTTCCCAAATACTTCGAGACAATCGTATAAAAAAGAAATGATTTCCTGCAGCTTACTTTATTACAAGTTATAACAAATAATCGGAGTTTATTTTTCGATATTCTTTACTACTTGTTTCTGCATTTTTCAAGCGTGCGTGCATGACGATGAGTATGTGTGTGTGTGTGTGTGTGCTCCACGTGTGAACTAGCTGTCACAGCGTGTGTGTAGCATGCGTTGCGTATGTCAAGTGTATGCGTGCAACTGTATACAGGGTGTCCGGAAATAAAGGAGACATTTTTTGAGGGGTGGTTCTTGAGACTATTCTTAAAACATTTTTCTCGTGGAATTTTTTAATCTGAAGCTTAGTTTTTGAGATATCTAATGATAAAGGTGCTATTAGTTAGACAGAGACGCTCCGATAGTTGAAGTGAGATGGCGCCATTCTGTCTCGCTCTAACTATCGGAGCGTCTCTGTCTAACTGATGGCAACTTTATCGTTGAATATCTCAGAAATAAAGCTTCAAATTAAAAAATTCCACGAGAAAAATGTTTTAAGAATAGTCTCAAGAACCACCCCTCAAAAAATGTCTCCTTTATTTCCGGACACCCTGTATGTGTTTGCGCATTTATCTGGAGTGTGTACGCGTGTTTATCTATAATAGGTTTTTGTGTTTTAATTACTTATTTTTTAATTTTTTTATGTATTAGAACAATAGAGCATGGGAAGGAGAGAATGCGGAAGCTCACTATTCCCATCGAGCTCCAGAGTGTCTCGCAAACTAATCTGCAAGAGAATCCAGGCTCGTTTACGCGAGGAAAAGGCGAAACGAGGTAAGGAGGAAAATAGCGGCAGCGACTCATATTCTGAAAAGAATATTGATGTTATCGCTGCCGATAATTCCGAAAATTCTTTTGCATGTAGTGTAGTTAGTCAAACACAAACAGGACTTAGTGATGAAAGCGTTTTTTCTATTGAAAAAGTTAAAAACGCTGACATCATTAATCCAAATGTTTGCGAGGGTCGGCGAATCGTGGACCTCAGTTTCCTCATTTCTGAAATTCAAAGAGTGTTCACTGAACACTCTCGAGGAATAGAGTGCAGATTTGCAGACTGGAAACTGCAAAAAACGATTCGCCGAGGCCTTCTGACTCAACTCTTCTTTCGTTGTGACATGTGTCACTACGAAAGCAGCGTTTGGTCAGAACCTACTGACGATGTAGACATGCTAAATGTTAACAAAGCTGCAGTAGTTGGTAGTGTTACAACTGGGATCGGATATTCCCAAGCAGAACAGTTTCTAGCAGCTATGAACATTCCATGCATGTCTACAAAAACGTTCAGTAAATGCATGGATGAAACGATCGATGATTTCACGAAAACAGCTATGAGTGAAATGAAAGCAGCTGGCGAAGCTGAAAAACAAATAGCTGTTGCAAATGGAGAAATCATTGACGGTATCCCTTACATTACTGTGGTCGTGGATGGCAGCTGGTCCAAACGTTCTTACGGGACAAACTATAATTCCTTGTCAGGAATTGGCGCGATAGTAGGATACCGAACAGGCAAGATTCTGTTTGTCGGTATTCGTAATAAGTATTGCGCTATATGTGACCGTAAGATTTCGTTATCCAGTGACAATCATCCCCGGCCACATAAATGTTTTAAAAATTTTGATAGGAATAAAACCTCTGCTAGTATGGAATCAGATTCCATAGTAGAAGGTTTTAAAAGTAGTATAGAAATGCACGGATTGATTTATAGAACATTTATCGCCGATGGTGATAGTAATGTTCATAAATCAATTCGTGATAATGACCCATATAAGGAGCAAATGGTGCAGGTCGAGAAAATCGAATGCACTAATCATTTGCTCCGAAATTTGTGTAAAAAATTGAGAGCTGTTTCAGAAATGACTCAACCGAAGGGTCAAAGAAAAGCTGGATTTTATCAGATGCGAAATCTGATAAAAAATAGTATTTTCAAAATTCGTGAAGCTGTTGAAAGCGCAGCAGCTTCACGACGAAATGAAAACAGCTCTCGATTGCAGAAAGAAACAGAACTGCAGAAGGATATTCTAAATATCCCCAAACATTTGTTTGGTGAGCACCATAGATGTGACAATCGTGCATACAGTCAAACATGCAATAAAAATGAAAAAAATGTTATTCCTTACTTGAAAGTACATGGACTGTATGCAAAAATAGAGATTGCAATTCGATATGTGGCTGCTCATTCTGCAAGCTTCATAATAAATGCTACCAATAATGCTGCTGAATCTTTCCATGCAATTATATGCAAATATATTGCTGGAAAGAGGATTAATTTTGGTTCGCGAGGTTCGTACAACGCTCGCGTAAATGCAGCTGTCCTTCAGTACAACACCCAAGAAGCCTTGTCAGGCTTTTATAAAGGGTTGTGCAAAAGCATTCCAAGAAACGTTTCTATATTGGAGAATAGGCGAAAAGAAAAAGTAGCCCTAAATAGAGAGAATCGTCCCGTGAAAGGTAGCAGAACTCCAGCTCCTAACATCACGGGCGATAAAAATCAATATTATGGGCTACAATCGCAAAAGCCTGATTTGCCAAAAGAAGTGTTCGATCGTTTACGCGAGGACCATTATCAGAAGTTAAATGATAATAGTCAAAATGCGAAAAACATCGAACGCGATACGGTAGATCAGGCAGATTCTCCATTATGGATGACCATAAGAAGAGATATGTCTGTTGGCCGTTCTAGGGTCGCCCTCCCGAAGGAGGTGACATCGGGGCGCCTGAGGCTAAAGAGCCCATATCCCCTTAAGCCGGACAGTTCTTATTGCCATCCTACACCACCCAGCAGTCCCACCTCATCGGGACACCGAGGGATCGGCCTTGTCCCTCCTGAACTTAGAAAAATCCCGCACTACCCTCGGTGCGGTGCCTTTTGGAGGAGAGTTTGGTTGTGATGCTTCATTCAAGTAGCCTGCTTGTCCACATCCCTTAACGCGAGGAACCGCGTGAAGGTATCTCCCTGCACATAGTGCACACCTCATTTCGATTCGAGTCTCACGACCTCAGGCGACAGTTATTTCATGTCGTCTTTATTCGATGGTAGTGTGTCGTGTGACTTATATTTCGTTCAATTTCCCTTTGTGCGGCCAGAGCATGAGGAACTACTCTGATCGACTTCGTCAGCTGCTTTGCCCAGTCTCCACCCTTTTAATTATTATATTACTGGGTAGGTTCTGCAGAGACGCCAGGCACGTTGATAGGTGGATATTCTATTACAAACCTGTTCCACGAGTCTGTTCACTAGATCTCGTGGCGTCATATAGGTTACTCTATCCTGTGCCAGAACCGATTTTATTATTTTCCGGTTGGAGCCTGTCTAGAGTTCTAGTCTTGCCTGCTCCTTTTTCAGAAGTACTTCCTGTGCGAAGTCTCTGAAAGCACGGATTAATTTCTTTGATACCAAATCCTGTTTCCGGACTGGCCATGCTAAGCCCTCTTGTAGTGCACAGTACTTAAGGGTGTCCCTTTCGAGTTCATGCAGCACGCATTCGAAGAGTATGTGGTCTGGAGTTTCCTCCATTCCGCACTCACAGTGGCTGTCTTCTACTAGGGACATTTCGTTCAATTTCTTAGCGAAATCACCGTGCCCTGTGAGGAATTGCGTGGTGTAGTGATCCACTTCTAGCCATGTTGCCTTGCAGCAGGCTCCGACATTTCCGAAATACTCATAGGTATTTCTGCCGGTAGTGGATGCATCCCATCTTCTTTGCCATATTTCAATGAACTTTTCTTTCAACATTCTATGTATCTCGGCAATTCTGGTCGCGTTCAATGCTTCGCATTCGTTGAACTGGATGTTCTCGAACACAAAGTTTATACCTTTCTTTGCCTTATACATAAGAGAGCTCATTTGTGCAGCCAAGTCGATGGGCAGCACACCCGCAATGACAGGGCAAGCCTCTCTCGAGGTCGTTCGATATGCTCTTATAACAGTTATGAGCGCCTGTCTTTGTGCGGAGAGAAGCACTCTCTTCGCATGACAGTTCAGCTCATCTATCCAACATGGAGCCGCATAAGTAATTATTGGGACGAAGACCCCCTTATAAATAATTTTAAGGGCCCTCGCCCTTAATCCCCATTTGGCTCTAGCCATCGTGGCCAACTTGAAGAATATGTTCCTAGCCTTTGCTGCAACATATCTAGTATGGGAGTTGAATCTAAGTTCTCTTTCGATGATAACTCCCAGGTACTTTACCTCTTGTCTTAGGGCAATCGATTTCCGATTAATCCTAATTACAGGAGGTCTCTGGGCGTTCAACTTCCCCCTCATCAGGATCATCTCAGTTTTGCTCTCCGAGACGGACAGTTTTTGACTGGTAGCCCACGAGACCACTAGGTCTATAGCCACCTGTCCTCCGTCCTGCAGTGCCTGCCTTGAGTTTCCTGCAATCAGGATCAGCAGGTCATCTGCATATGCTATCACCTCCCTTATGTTAAGGTTGGGGTCAGCCTGTTCAAGCTCTCGGAGAACTCCGTCGAAAACCATGTTCCATAGACATGGTCCGAGGATTGATCCCTGAGGGCAGCCTCTTGTTTGGGCTTTGTCAACCTCATCGGTGCTCGAGACTATTCTAGTCTGTCGCCCCGAGAGGTAGTTGCTCATTAGGCTGTAGAGATTCCCTGGGCAGCTTCTCTCCCTCAAGCTGGCCAAGACACTCGGCCACCAGACATGGTCAAATGCGCCCGAGATGTCAAATGACAACGCCAGCAGGTACTTATCCCTGCTCTGTTTTACAGTGTTTTCCAGGGCTATTAAGGCGTCCACGGTGGACCTCCCAGCCCTGAATCCATACTGTTTATTTGAGGCAAATGCCGCATTCGAAACGACTGGGTCCAGTCTACAGAGAATTAGTTTCTCTAGTATTTTGCCCAGGACCGATAGTAGGCAGATAGGTCTGTATGATTTGACCATCTGTTCATCCTTATCCGGGCTCTTGAGGAGGATCACTAATGATCCGACTTTCCAGCGTGTAGGGAAGACCCCGAACTCTAGACAGGCATTGTAGAGTCTCAGCAGCTCCTCGTGCACACATCCGTATGCACGTTTTACCGCTTCGACCTCTACCCCGTCCAGGCCAGGTGCCTTCCCACTTTTCAGGCTAGTAATTGCCTTTGCCAGTTCTTCCTTGGTGAAAGGACTTGTGTCCTCTCCCTCGGAGCCCTGCACAGCACCCCGCCTGATCTCCCTTTGTTCGGGAGAGTCGCTGGCTTCCTCGTCATCCGGAATTAAGCCGTTCAATAGTGCTTCTGCAGTTTCCTTCCAGGTCTGTGTTACAGACCCGTCTGGCCTTCTAATGCAGCTTAGCATCTCTTCCTTCCGGACCTTACCCGCAGCCAGTTTATACGCATAGCTCCAGGGGTTCTGGTTTCCAACCCCTGTGACATATTCTTGCCAACTTTCGAGTTTAGCTTTGCGTATGGCATTTTTGTAGGCTTTTCTCTTGGTTCGATACTCTGCCTTTTTTGCCTGACGTGTGCCATCTCTAGCTGTAGAGTATACCCACCTGGCCCTTGCGACTTTCCTCTTCATTTTTGAGAGGGTCTCGTTCCACCAGGGCACGGTGGCTTTCCTCCAGCTTTTCCGTTTCATAGAGGAGTCGCAGGCCTTTACTATTATTTCCTCTAATAATGTCGCGTACTCCTGTACTCCTTCGGAATTTAGGATGGCTTTTTCAGCAAGCGCACATTTTTCCCTCATTAGCGTAGCCTGGAAACTTTGCCAATCTGCAGAGGAAGTAATGAAGCGCCGAAATCGCTGCGTAGTCGTTGTGCTACCAGCAGTGGTTTTTCCGGTGATCGTCTCCAGTACTCTATGATCACTCGAGGTCAGCCCTACTTTGACTGACCATCTTTCGATTTTGTTGATCATTCCTGGAGTGGTCATAGTTATATCTATGTTCGACTCACCGGATGGACTTGCAAACGTGCTAGCATGTCCTCTTTCGTTCAAGATTATAAGGCCATGCTGAGCTATAAAGCAAGCCAGCTTATCTCCGCGGTCGTCTTGCGTATTACCGCCCCAGAGGGGCGATTTTGCATTTACGTCCGCGCAGATAATTATGTCCTTCCCTTTTAGTGCTGTCAGCACCCTTTCGAGTCTGGTCAGACTTCTTTCGATGTCTTCCGAGAACTGGAAGTACTGGCTGACCAGGTAAAGGGATCCCGATCCTTTCTCAATCTGGACCACCACAATATGTGAGTCCGATAGCTCGGTCATTTTGACCATACCACCGGACTCGGTCCGGGCTGCTATTGCAGCCATGGGGGGAACCCCTTTGGCGCCCGTGACCACTGCCACGCCTGGACCCAAGCTCGGGATTTTATTTCCCAAGCTGTAGGGCTCCTGCATAAGCAGCACATCGGTTTTATCCATACTGATCAAGTTCCTAGCCTCGTAGTGGACTGTGTTCGATCTTTGCATATTTAACTGCTTGATCCTCAGTCCACGTGAGGGGACATTTATTGCGTTCGAGGCCACCTCTTCAGGGACTGGTGCGTTTGTCCGATCTTGGGGCGCTACTCCCAAGCCCGCGACCGTGTCCCTGGGGACTGTTGGGTAGGAGGAGGTGGTAGCCTTCCCTTCCAGTGCGTTCAAACGTTCGACAGCCACGTGGCATTCAGCCAGGGGCCCAGAGCATACATTCGAAGTGCTCCGGCTGCGTGCGCCCAGCCTGGTGCTTGCTCCTGAGTTCCTGGCTTCCCGTTCAAAGTGCCTACTCTGGCATAAGAAGAGATATGCTAACAGCGTCAAATTTTGGAAAAATATGCCGCAGACGAGATACAACGTCTTGTGCCGCTATGGTAAAGGAGATATTATATCCGCCAATAATTGACACTGCAGCAATCCATTATGGTCATGAAAACGAAAGGAATGCTAGGGAAGATTTGACGAAAAAGATAAATAAGCCCATTGAAAAATGCGGCTTATTTATCGATAGCGAATTTCCCTTTTTGGGTGCTTCTCCTGACGGACTGATTGACGATGACGGTCTCGTTGAGATAAAGTGTCCGTCATCGGCCGAGAACATGTCAGCGGAAGAAGCAATCCAAAAAATTGCACATTTGAAAAGAATATTTGTGACAAAAAATGATAAGTTAGAACTTAACATTCGTCACAAATATTATTATCAAGTGCAAGGACAGCTGCATATTACTAACAGACAGTATTGCATGTTCACTGTTTGGACACCGAAAAGCAGCATTGTAGTTAGAGTAGGTAGAAACCAAGAATTTTGGGAGACAGAAATGAAGACAAAGCTCACAAAATTCTACGAGCATTGTCTTCTTCCCGAAATTCTTGATAGTAGGTATATTAGAAATATGCCTATCCGCGATCCGCCCTTTATCTTGGAAGCTCAAGATAAAGCGCGGAAAGAAAAAATGGAAAAAGATGAAAAAAGCAAAACTAGAAAAAGAAAAACTAGTAGTATTGATAATATTCCGGAAATTGGTCAAGAGGAAGATTGCTGCATCGTGAAAGTTTGCATATCGGAAGAAAAGAACGATATGCAACGTCAATTTCTTGATGCAGCAAATGCCTCTATAGAGAACATTGAAAAAAATGTTCTACCAATTGATGGAAAATTAAATGATGAATCATTAGATAAATTTCTCAGTATTATAAGAGAAACATCAGATTTCGAAACACAAAGTGTTTTGTATGTAGCATACAATCACTTTGTCCAACCAATTTCGAAATTGAAAAGTGTGCAGATTATTGGAGGTAATTGCTCTGATCATTGGAGATGTGTCTTCTTTGATGGCTGTAAACTTCGCGTGTACGACAGCTTGCCTTCGTCTACATATGAAAAGCTATCAAAGGAAGAAAAAGAATACATCCCCTTGCGGTACCCTATGGTGAAAATATCAAGCATTAGTTTTCCTAAGGTACAGACGCAACCAGACTCTTGGAGTTGCGGAATTTATGCCGCTGCATTCGCAACCTCAATAGTTTTGGGTTTTGATCCGAGCAAAAAACAATACTGCACTGATGTTTCTCTTATGAGAAAGCACTTTATTGATATCATTAAAAACAACGATTTATCGGAATTTCCGACAATATAAATCGTTGTTCTCAGTTTTTCTATAAGTTTTGCTGTCTCTTTTTCTCATTACATTTTTTTTAATTGGAGTGGCGAATTCATTGGTTGCGTCACACAAAAGTGAGCGTGGATGGGGCTCCTTTTTTTAATATATATATATATATGTGTAGTTAGTTTTATAATATATATATATATATATATGTAGTTAGTTTTATAATATATATATATATATGTAGTTAGTTTAATAATATATATATATATGTAGTTAGTTATATAATGTATATATATATATGTAGTTATTTTTGTGTAGAAAGGCTAATGTGACTTGTACAAAATCTATTGATAATTACAATAGATTTTTTTAAAAGTTACATAACCCTTTTTAGTTTTTAATTTTTTTTTATATCCTCCGAAGAAAACCTTGATCACTCTATTTCACGTTTTTGATTGTAGTCAATATGGAAAATAGTGAAATAGAGTGATAAACGTGAAAATCGCAATCAGCTTGTCATAACAGCTAATCTGCGGATGGAGGGTATGCGCCTATAGCCAAACGTGCTTGTGCCGGGCCTGTAGCATTTTCATATATAGAAATTATCAATGGCTGGCCCGGCTAGAAAAGCATCGCTATAGGCTTCGTTCTGGGCTAAAAATAGTCCCATGAGCATTACGGCGCGGGGATAGAGGGGGGGGGTGGCTGTCGTGAGCCGCTACAGGCGTCACACACATAGCCATCCTCTATATACAGTCGTGGACATAATTAAGTGGACACACATGGCTTATAATAAAACTTATTCATTATTTTACAAAAAATTTATTTAAATCAAAGCAAATATATATACATTATTCTACAAGAATTTCTGTATAAGATTCAGTAGCAATGTCAGCAGAATCATTAACAATAGCTTGGAAATAACATTATTTACAAAACAATATCGAATTATGCGTGGACAATTTTAAGTGGACATTCTTTAAATTTTCATTCTTAATCATCTTTATTTGTAAATATAAAGTTAGTTTTTCCGGATGACTTTAACGTTATACTGTGATACGTTTAGTACGCGCTCAGCTTTATTGTAAACAAGAATAAATTTAATTTCAATCATTAATTTAGTATGGCTAAGAAAAGAGAAGAAATAAGTATACAAATAACTTCCAGAAAAATAACTGAAGAATTAAATTTAAGTGTTTCTTCAAGGACCGTGAGACGAACACTAAAATATGCAGGCTTGGGAAGCTATGTTGCTAGACGTAAACCACATATTAGTGAAGTGAATAAAAGAAAGAGATTGAATTTTGCTAAAAAGTTTGTAAATAAGCCATTAAATTTTTGGAAACGTGTAATTTGGAGTGATGAAAGTAAATTCGAACTATTGAAGAAAACAAAAAAAGGACGTGTTTGGAGAAAACCGAATGAGTCGTTAAAAAAACAGTATGTTTTACTTACACTTAAACATGGAGGAGGGTCCGTAATGGTTTGGGGTTGTTTTTCGTGGTATGGAGTAGGAAATATGATACTTATTGAAGGAATTATGAATGCTGAGAAATATGTACAAATATTAAATGAAAATTTAGAAGAATCATATTTGAAAATGGATTTTGAAGAGAATTATATTTTTCAGCAAGATAACGATCCGAAACATACTGCTAAAAAAACTAAACAATTTTTTGAAGACTCTGGCATAGAAGTTCTTGAATGGCCTCCACAAAGCCCAGATCTCAATCCAATTGAGAATTTATGGAGTATGTTAGACAGAAATATTATGTTAGTTCAACGGCATAATAAAAAATAATTTTTTTCCTCATTGAAATTAGAGTTTGAAAAAATTGATAAAAATTATTTGGAAACATTAATTAAAAGTATTCCTCGACGTCTCGAAGCTGTCATAAAAGTTAAAGGCAATAATACTAAATATTAGTACTGGTATTTATTATTATTTATTTATAATTTACGTTCATTTAATATTTGTCCACTTAAATTTGTCCACGCATAATTTGATATTGTTTTGTAAATAATGTTATTTCCAAGCTATTGTTAATGATTCTCTGACATTGCTATTGAATCTTATACAGAAATTCTTGTAGAATAACGTATATATGTTTGTTTTGATTTAAATAAACTATTTGTAAAATAATGGATAAGTTTTATTATAAACCATGTGTGTCCACTTAATTTTGTCCACGACTGTATGTGTGTGTGCTATTACACACCGCGGTGGCGCTGGTTACTGGACTTAGTCCAGACGCGAACCAAGTCAGCGGCCGCCGCTGACTTTTTCTGCCGGGAAAGGATGCCCTTAACATTAATGTTGGTGTGATCGAAAATATTCTCTGGGGAGAATTGTCCAATAAAGTTAGCGGTACACCTTCTTCGCAGATTAGATAGTCTGTGGTTAGTACATTGAAAGGTGATGTGAATAGAGTTTCCTATCTGGCCTGAGTCACAAAGCGCGCATAAATTTGAGGGAACTCTACCCAATTTAAATTGGTGATCAAAGAATGGACCGTGTCCAGTAAGTATTGCCGTGGTGGCATAATTGAGTTTGGGACGAAATTTACTCAATAGAGTTGTCCAAATTTTTAGGTCGGTAATATATTTTTTAGTGGTGGAGGCATTCGTCGAAAGGTTCCAGCGAACTTCCCATTCTTGTGTGAGCCTGTCTTTTGTATTTTTCCGAATGTGGCTGATGATTGTGTTGTTGAGTGGATTGTTGTAGATCTGAATTCTATTGCGGATTAGTGGGGGAATACGTTCTCTTATCTTAAAATAGTTCTCAATGCGTTCCTTAATAATATATTCCAGTGGAGGAAATCCATTTAACGTAAAAAGGGCCTCGTCGGAGACCGTCCTGTCCGCCCCAATGGCCGCCCTAAATGACACCTTGATCACCTTATTGAGTCGGTTTTGATAGGTGGGAATATTCAGTACCTGGTACCATGCTGGGATCGCATATAACGCTATGGATAAAATAATGTTAAGGTATAGCCTGTTGTTGTTACATTTTAGCGTTTGACAGTTTTTGAATAAATTGTTCAGTGCGTATGACGTGCGATTGATTTTGGTGGTGACCAATCGGACGTGATCTTTAAAGTCCAATCTATTATTTAGGGCCAGGCCCAGGTAGATGGCGCTAGTGGCAAGGGTGAGGCGATGATCATTGATAGTGATACTAATATTTTGCAACTCATTGTTTCTGTAACCTGACAGGACCATCAGCTGACATTTGGGCCAGGAGATCGCCAAATTAAGGGATTTCAGATAAGTATATACTTTTTTCAGTACATATTCCGTATTGCGAACCACTCTGTTTCTTTGTGGAATTTTTACAGATATGGTGATGTCATCTGCGAACGCCACAATTTGGACCAGTGGTGATATTATAACCTCAAATATAGGATTTATTGTAATATTCCAAAGGATCGGGCCCAGGATGGAACCTTGGGGCACTCCTCTTCTTGAATGGTAAGTTTTGGCATAATTTTTTGTGATTACCGTGAATTTTCTGTCTTTCAGGTATTGGGATATAATATGTGTCAAATATTCAGGGAAGTCGTATTTGATGAGGGCTGAGATGATGTCTTAATGTTCTATAGTGTTAAAGGCGTTTGTAATATCAAGGAAAGTGAAAGTGTTTATGGTAGTGACTGCGTGGCGACCAGTGTGAGGGTCAATGTTGTTGCAGTGAGTGAAAAGTTGTTTGACAGCGTCGATGGTGGATGCCCCTTTCATGAAACCAAACTGTCTATTCTGCATGAATCCAGAGTCTGCGATATGATTGTAAAGCCTGTATTTAATGATATTCTCTAGAATTTTTGATAAATTGGAAAGGAGTGCGATCGGCCTGTATTTATTTGGGTCTTTCTTGGGGAATAATACCAGTCTTTGAGTTTTCCAGCAAGATGGATATATCTGTGACTTTAGAAGTTTGTTTAAACAAGGAAGAAAGTGTATTGCATTATCGCCCATTAACTTCTTGAGGATGGGGTTGGTGAAGCCATCCAGGCCTGGTGCTGCGTTATTATTCAGACGTTTTATTGCGTACATCAGCTCATCGATGGTGATATCTGGAATATCTGCTTCGTTGGCAAGAGAGGGAAAGGTATGTATTTGTTTTAGAGGCTCAGGGAAGAGCTCGTTCACTGTTTGGTCAAGGTCATCAGGTTCGAGAATCACTGTTTTACTGGAAAGTTTTTTCATAATAGCTTTATAGGGTTTACCCCAAGGGTTTTTCTCTAGATCCTGAGTGAACTTTTTCCAGGCTGATTCCTTTTGTGGCTGGATGAGATCCTTGAAATCTCTTTTAACCTGTAAGTAGTTTTCAAAGACTGGATTATTTGGTTTGGTTATGTTGAATTTTTTCCTTAATTTACATATTGTTCTTTTGAGTAGAGAGGCACGCTTCTTCAAGTGAGACAGCTGTGGTGTCCACCAGAAGGATTTTCTAGAGGAGGTTGTGGTAGCGTTGGGGTCAGACCGTTTAAAGGAATTATCGCATGCCATTATTAGGATGGAATTGATGTTATCCAGGGTAAGTTCATCTGGGGGAATTTTCCTGATGTTCCAAGTAAAGTAAAGGGAGCAGTTTTCCAGTTGTTCAGCGTCATAAATCCAATGGGGAGAAGAGGTTGTAATTGTGTTATTTTGAGGTGAGTTGACTGATTTTTGTATATAGTTGTTGATAGTGATTGTGGAGTAAATGTAGTTGTGATCACTTAGAGAGTCTATTTCGTCCATGACCACCCAGTTAATTATTATATTATTATTGCAGGTTTGATTCGTTAATGTGAGATCTATGATGGAGTTGCCCCTTGTGGATTGATACGTAGGAGTGATTCCCTGGTTGAGGAGGGTTAGGAAATGGGTCCTAAAGAATTCATCCAATGTTTTACCCCTTCTGTTCTTATGTTGGTGATTCCAAGCCATGCTGTGGGCATTGAAGTCACCCCCAATGAATACGTTGAATTTTTTGTGTTTGTTGAGAAAGTTAGTCATATCAGAGTAAAATTGATTGAGATTTATTTCATTTCTAGGTGGCAGATAAACCGAAATAAAGTATGTGCCCTCTACTTTGGAAATGCAGAAGTGATCTTTGGACAGGATGTTTTTGTAAGTTAAATCTTTGTTGATTAGGATTATAGAACTCTTTTTATCAAGTGAAGAGTTGTTTATAATATTGGCATTTTTATAGGGATGTTCCGAGGCCAGGATTAGGTCGAATTTTTTTTGGAAAGCGTGTTCAATGGCCAAATTAAAAGCTTCAGGAGTGTTGTTCAGGTTAATCTGGAGGATTTTGAGTATTTTTAATCTTTTGTTTTCGGATTCTTTATATTTATTGCGTGGGTACAGTTTTTTGATCCTATGTAATGTGAATGATTTTCCAGTTGCAGGTCATATTTACAAGGGATACAGATGGGATCTGGGCCACAGGGAGTGTCCCCATGCTTTTCTTTTCCACATTTGTGGCATAGATGCGTTCTATCGATGGTGTTTTTGCAAGAATTGGTTTGATGTCCGAGGTGGAGGCATTTATAACACCTTTTTATTGATATCGCCTCTTTAATATTGCAGAGGGACCAGCCTAGTTTAATCTTGGGATTCTGGAGTAAAGTGGTGGCAGTAGCATTATCAATAGAAAATCTAGCCGTTTTCGTGTTATTGACTTACCCGATGACTTCGCAAAAAAATATGTGTTTTTCGCATAAACAAAGAGAATATATTTCGCAAATTAGCATAACAATAAAGAACATATATTTCGCAAGATAACAATAAAGAACACGCGCATCCACAAACGTTATTGTTACGCATGGTCTGCTCCCTGTGAAGATTAGGTTCTGGCCTTCTTTACGATCAATTTGGCTGTTGTGAGCACAAGCTGCTGGCTCCAGCGCAGGATTACTTTGCCCTGGGGTGTCCAGTCCTTCCACTGTCGGTATTTTTGGACGGATGCAAGCGGGGCTGCGATGATTGTTCCGAAGGCCCTCACAAATATGACCTGATGGTCACGTTGGACTTCCTTGGCGGAGGCGTCGTGGAGTATTCCCTGGTCCCAATCGGAGGCATCCAAGGTCATGAGTTCGACTGTAGTCGAGACTTCCGTTGATCGAGAGAGATCCATGCTACTCAACTGAATTTTCACTGGCACGGATGGTCGTTTTGTTGCAACTTGGTTGCACTCAGTTAGAGCAGCTGGCAGCGGGGCGGTTGCGGTGTCGAACGCATTCGCCTGGTCGTCCGTGAATTCCCGAAGGAAATCCTCGTCGAAGGCCTCCAGACCTGGTTCTCCAAACATGTCGAGATAAAAATTGATTTCTTCCTCCAGATCTAATTGTAGGTACGAGTCCATGATGTACGTTGATCCAGTTAGATGATTGACTCGGAACTGTCAAATTTTTGCTTCGTGGGGAGTCATGATGGCCCGGTAAACATGTGTGACATCCTGTCAACATTTGTTTACTTTGCCCGGTATATTTGAAGAAGGCTGGCTACAGACACAAGGCTGGATTAATCGTATAACGATTATCGGTTTTATGAGACCGGCAGTTTACAGAGCTGGGTAATGCTGCGCTGGATCTCTTTGTATGCAGTTTTAACCACTGCAACTCTGGCCACTGCGTCTGTGCCGCGAATCATCCTGGTGATTCTTCCCAAGCTCCACTTGCACGGTGGGTTGTTGGGCTCCTTAATGGTGACAACGTCACCCTCTTTAAAGTCCTCGACTTTATTTCTCCACTTTGACCTTGGCTGCAAGGTGTGGAGGTACTCTTGAGACCATTTGTGCCAAAATGTTTCTGCCACATGAGTGACATGTTGCCACCGGCTCAGGGTGGAGAGCCTCAGATTCAGCGTGGATTTTTCCGGAGCTGATAGCAGAGGTCGTCCTACGAGGAAGTGCCCTGGAGATAAGAAGTCCAGGCTCTCGGTGTCGTCGTGGAGGCGCATGAGCGACCGAGAGTTTAGGCAGGCTTCGATGCGACACAATAATGTGTTCATTTCCGGTTCCGTTGGAATGAAGGATCCAAGTGAACGACGGAGATGATGCTTCACTGATCTCACTCCACTCTCCCAGATTCCTCCCCAGTGTGGTGTGGCGACTGGAATGAATTTCCATTCAATGTCCAGGCCTACCTCAGTTGTCTGGGCGTTGTCTCGAGCACTCTTGACTGCCCGTTTTAGCTCTGCGTGAGCTCCTAGGAAGTTGGATCCATGATCACTGTAGATGATCGCTGGCTTTCCTCGGCGAGCGATGAACCATGATAGAGTCGCCAAAAACTCCTCTGTGGTGTATTTGGACACCAATTCGAGGTGGATGGCCCTTGTGGCCATGCACACGAACACTGCGATGTATGCCTTGACCGCCTTAGCGTTGCGTCCGGCGTGTTGTTTGACGAGGATGGGCCCGGCATAGTCGATACCGGTATGCTCGAATGGGTGGCTTTTCCTAACTCGTGCGGCAGGAAGAGGCCCCATGAGTTCGTGGCCCATCTTCGGTTTGGCTCGCAGGCAAACTACACAATTGTGTATCACCTGTTTTACCAGGCTGCGCCCATTTACTACCCAATAGCGCCCTCGCACAGTGGCTAAGGTCAGCTGTAGACCTCTGTGTAATGTGTCCAAGTGTGCCTTGTGACAGATCAACGTGGCTACATTACCATTGGGTAGGACGATTGGATGTTTCTGGGATGGGGTCAGATTGGAATTGACCAATCTTCCGCCCACCCTCAAAACACCATCCTCCAAAAATGGGTGTAATGCACTCAGTGCAGAGGCGCGAGAAAGGGGCTGGCCCTTTTTTAGCGCAGTGAGCTCTGCTCTATATGACTGGTCCTGTACCAGTCGTATGATGTGCCTGGTTGCTGCCTGGTATTCAGCGCAAGTCAGCTGTGTGTGTGACGACCCAGTGCTTCGGCGTGTTCGAGCGACAAAGCGCAATACGAGTGCCATAATTCGGACTAATCGTGTCCAAGAGGATACCTTGGAGAGCAGTGGGAATGCCTCTTCCTCCTTGTTGCTCACGACGTGAGTGACGATTTTGCGTTCTTCAGACGTTTCCAGCTTGACCCTCTGATGGTTTCGGAGTGATGCATCTTGCAGCATGCTGGGACCATTCCACCACAGAGAAGAGTTCTTCAACTGGGCAGGAGTTAGTCCGCGAGAGTTGAGATCGGCGGGGTTATCCTTGGTGTTGATATATCCCCAGTGCGCTTCAGGCACATTTTCCTGGATGTAGGCCACTCGATTGACTACAAACACCTTCCATTTGGAAGAATGCTGAGCAATCCAGGCGAGGGTGACTTGAGAATCGGAGTAACACCAAGTCTCATCCACTGTTGCCGTCATAGAGGCCTTTATGTGGAGCAGCAGTTTAGTCAAGAGCACCGCAGCAAGCAGCTCCATCCGTGGGATTGACACTGGCTTGATGGGAGGAACCTTGGACTTGGCCATCACCTGGCTGACCGTAACGTATCCAGAGTCATCTATGTAGCGAGCATAGACTACTGCTCCATATGCAAGTGTAGATGCATCGCAGAAGCCAACCAACTGTAGTCGTCCGGATCCGGCGACTCTTCCGTCCCATCGTGGCAGCGTTATGGCCTTGAGCTCTCCCAATTGTTGGTATTGCTGCAGCCATTTTGACCTTATAAGGTCAGGTATGGGATCATCCCATGAGATCTTTAGTAGCCATGTTGACTGCATCAACTGCTTCAGTACGACAGTGATTGGCGAGATCCACCCCATTGGGTCGAATATCTTGGCATTTTCTAGAGTATGACCCTCTTGGTCAATACACTCAAGGGCGCCATGGACATCGAGAAGTGAAATGCATCACGGTGATGATTCCAGGCTACACCAAGAATCTTCTGATTGGACTCGGAGTCATCATCGAAGACTGTTGAATGGCTATTGCCTAAATCGGATGATTCCATTGGCGGGAAGGGTGAGCTGAATGCCCATTTGCTGAGTTCAAATTCGCCTCTTGCGAGTAATTGAATCAGCTGTTCCTTGATAACTGTTAATTGAAGCTGGTCATCTGCCCCAAACAGGATGTCATCCACGTATGTGGATTCCAGTAATATGCGCTGGGCCTCTGGAAAATCCCCTCCGTGTTTGTGAGCTAGCTCCTGTATCACTCTGGAAGCTAAAAAGGGTGCTGGACCCGTACCGTATGTGACGGTATTTAATTGGTATGTTTGAGGTGTGCTCTGGGAAGTAGGAGTCCAAAGTATGTTTTGGAATTTCCTGTCTTCCTCCCTCACCAATATCTGCCGGAACATCTTAACGATGTCCGACACTCCTGCTAATCGGTGCCCTCTCCAGTTCATCAATATAGCAGTGATGTCCTTCTGGAATTTAGGCCCAATTAATAAGGTGTCGTTCAACGATAACCCACTGGGAGTTTTCGCTGAGGCGTTGAATACCACTCTTATTTTCTCCTTCCCGTTCTCCGTCTTGAATACCGCATGGTGCGGAAGATATACCAGAGAGAGATCCTTGGAGGTGTAGGTGACCTTGCTCATGTGTCCGAGTGACTCGTACTCCTCCATGAACTTATTGTAGTTCTGCTGCAGTGGTGGTGATTTTTGGAATCGGCGGAGCACCCGATTCAATGCGGATTCCGCCATGGTTCTCGATGGACCCAATTGTTTAGGATGGAAGTCCTGGCGAGCAGGAAGTCCTACGGAGAACCGTCCTGAAGGGAGTTGAGTCACCGTTTCGACGAAGAAATCTTCACACTGTTGCTCCTCTGGAGTGAGTGCTGAAGAAGTAGGCACCTCCTCTATTTCCCAGAATCGTCGGAGCGCCTGATCCACATTGCAGCAGTGATGCACTTGAATGCAATTGGAGTGAATGGCCTTGACATCGGGCACATTCCCAATGACAATTGTAACGTGGCATTTTTATTCGTTAAAAATATCCGTTACAGGCTCAGCTGATTGGAAATATTATTATTTCTAATGATAGCATCAGCTGAGCTCGGTCCGGGACGTCAACGGTGATCGCTGTTGTTGTCGTTCGACACAGCTGATTGCCGTTCCTCATTACGCTAGTGTTAGCTAATGAGGCGTCCTTGAAGGGAATTTAATAGATTTAAATTCCCTTACTGGGGCTAGCTGATATCGCGCGATCAGCTGGCTACTCACTTCTGGGATTACCGTCTAAGCATTCGGACGTGCTTGCTAGAGCTAATCCCAGTCATCTCAAAATCGCTACTTCGAGTTCTCGGTCGAGGAGTGTGTGAGTGTGTCGTGGTGTGACGGACCGTAGGCACCAGGATCTGGATACGACCCGTGGGACCAGCCCAGGAACGGGAAGATTCCGCCTACTACCACTACGGCGATCAGGACTGCAAAAGTAGTAAGTGGAGCGCCACGCGCTCACTGTTTTACTGTAGAGCGTTAAGTGCCGGTCAAGGGACACGGACTTGACCGTGCCCGATTGCGTTTGTGCGGGATCGTGTGCTCCGACTGTCGCAGCAGTCGTCGAGCTCGGGACCTAGTCCTCATCCCCGGGGAACGTCCGCCCAGGTTGCCTGAAAAGCTCCTGGGTTTTTCAGACGACCCATTCCCTGTGACGTGGGGACCGTTGTTGCAGGAAGCTCAGCGGTCTCTGCGTTGCCGACGCCGACGGACTGCCGAGAAGTCCGTCCTCCACTAGGCAGGACTACCGAGGGTGTACGGGCACCCCGCGCGGGTTATTATTACGTAATTATATTTTGTATTCTCGCGTCCCTCCGGGGAATTTATTTATATTATTTAATTGTATCGAGCCGAATAATAAACCCGCGTAAAATATAGTCGAGTCGTGTCATCATTTTAGACACCACCTAGTCCTCTCCAACGGGAGAACCTCCTCTGGGCCCCTTTCACCGGAGTCGGTTTCCTCAGGGGTGAGGAGCTCCGGTGATTTCTTATAAATTACTGTGACCGCGTTGTAACGTCGGGAGATTCACCTCCTCCCACGGTTACGCAGAAACGCGCGTTACACAATCCAACCGAAGATGGTTGATTGCGCGATGAGCGTCTGATCCGGAGACTTAAGGGTTTGTTCCTGCATCACTCGAGGATAATAATCCGCTCCGATCAGGATGTCTATCGGAGCCCTGGACGAGGCGTACTTGTCCGACAAATCCAACTTGTGTAAACGTGGGAAGTTCGCTGATGAGTACGGAGGTGGTACATAGCTGGTCACCTTTGGTAAGATGAGTACGTCGACATCCAGCGATACCTTGTCTGCCTTCAGAGAATGCAGCGTAATCGCAGAACAAGTAGGAGCCTTGCAAGCTGCGATGCCAGCTACTCCGTACACGGTGGACGAGGTTTGAATGCGCGGCAGACGCAACCTCTGAGCTAGTTTCTCCGTGATGAAGGTTTTCTGGGACGCATTGTCGACCAGACCTCGCACTGTGAGTGATCTTCCGTCCTGCGAACGCACCTCTACCATGACTGTGCCTAGTAGCACCGTCTTGTCCTCATCTGCACTGAGGAGAGTGGTCACTTGTGATACCACTGATTCGTCGATAGTAGTCACAGTCCTGGCCTGGCTCGTGGTTGTGACCCTTCTTGGAAAATGCAAGAGCGAGTGATACGGCTTGGCGCAAGTATGACAGCGGTTATTAGAGCTGCAACTCCCTGCAGAGTGCCCGCTACGGAGGCAGTTCAGGCAAAGCTTGGCACCCGAAACAACCTTGTAGCGTCCGTCAGGATTCAGTCCCAGGAACTTCGGGCACTGAAAGAGAGCGTGCTCCTTATGGCAGTGAGGACACTTCACTCTTGTAGCCTCAGTTGTGTGTACACGGATTGGCTTCTCCGCGGTTTTCCTTCCTTTGCACTTGGAAGTGGCTCGGACTTCCAGCACAGTAATTCGTCGGGCGAGGAAGTCGGTGAACTTGGAGAACTCTGGGAACTCTGTGGTATCACCCAGGATCTTCTCCCACTCCTCGCTCAACTCGTCGTCGAATTTTCCAATAAAATATTGGATGAGTAGAGGTGACCAAGAGTCAGCCTCGCACCCAGCGTTGCGCAGTGCATCGAGGGTCAGCGTCGAGACGTCTCGAAGGGCCTTTAATGAAGGCAGATGTTCAAATCGTACCTTCGGAACCTCGAGCAGTTCTGTAAGCAACATGCTTATGAGCAGTCGCCGATTGGAATACCGCGTTTTCAGCGTGTTCCAGGCCGAGTAATAATTTTCCTCGGTGAGTGGCAAGTTCTGGATAGCAGCAAGGGCTTCTCCAGTGACACATGATCGCAGGTAGTGGAACTTTTGTACTACCGGTAGGCTGGTACTGTCGTGTACCATGGATCGGAAGCTGTCGCAGAATGACGGCCAGCTTGGGTAATCCCCTGCGAATTTCGGCAGGTGGATGTTCGGCAGTTTCAATGGGCAATGAGACGTCATTGATGTGCCTCCAGGAGATGAAGCCGCGATTACAGAATTGGAGGCTTCGTCCAGCCGATCCAGGTGCTCGTCCAAGTACATTTCCGCGGTTTCGAACGCTTCAACAGCCAGTTGGTAGGTGTGTGTCTTCGTGTAACTGGACTGTTGTAATTCTGCTGCGGTCATGGAGTTACAGACCTCCAGGTGGAGGACCTTGATGTCCTCGAACACCTTGCGCACAGTGGCGGCTCGCTCTTGTAGGAAGCGCTTGGTGAAGTTATTGACTCCGCGCTTTTTTGTATTGGCGAGTAGTCGACCCAATTCCTCCCGGAGGATATTCACATGAGTGACATACTCGGTAACGTTGGTCGACATTTTGACCGTTCCTCTATTCCTCAGCGCCGATTGGAACGCGAATTTTCGCAATTGCACAATAAACGAGTACCGATGATCCGGCTCGAAGGACCAAAAATTTCTGCAGGATTTTGCGTAAATTCTCGAATTCCTAATCGGCTAAAGAATTGAGTAGGAGGAAGGTCAAATAAGGTAGTCGACAACGCACACTTTAGTTGAACTTCAACAATTTATTTCTCGATCAGGGTTTTAATCCCTATCGGTATGAACATACAAAAGAACTTGTGTTTTAAAATTTTAACAAACCAAAAAATACTCTAGCTAATTAGCGTGGCTAACTAACTAGAGTCTTCGCAACGCGATTGAGAGTCCACGGCTGGCGTAAACTATCAACGCGGCGGCGTGAGCGGTTGCTCGACCGGTCACTTGGCTAGCAAGTGGCCGGTGGCAGGAGACCGGGAAGTCGACTGGCGACGCCCGGAGTATCCTTAGGAACGGTTTTGTCCGGCAAGGAGTCCTTGCAGCAGACGGGAGGTTGTCTTACCAGGAGTCCTGGGTCGACGAGGTGCGAGTGTGTAGGAAGACCTTCGAAGAGCCTTCGAGGTCTGTCGGGTGCTGGTATGCTGGATACTGCAAGGATTGAGTCCTTGGTCGTTAGTGATAAGGGAACTTGGTCCGCTTATCACTAGCGAGAAGTCCTGGCCGTGGGCCAGATAGGCGAGCCGCTTGGGACTAGCCACCTAGCGGACGGCGGCCGAACTAGGCGCTCTAGCCTAGGCGATCGCAAACAATGAGGGCTTTGAGAAGATGAACTTGTAGTCACTATGATCATATTTAGAGAGTAAGTCTTTTATTTGTTCCTTTATGTCTTGTTCATCAAATGTGCCGTCAATATTGGAAATTTCTAATAGAGAGGTAGGATTGAGCGCGGTGGTGGTGGTAATGTTTTTTATTTTTTGATCGATCGCTGCTTTAAAGTTATTTATGTTTTTAGGTGCTGTTTCATCCATCTCGATTATTATATCGCCGTTGGGAAGGGATCTGATAGAGGAAATTGCAACATCGTGAGAATCCGGACTAACCTCATTTTTAATTTTATTTATGAGAGACTTCATTTTATTTTTAATTGAACCAGGTGATTCATTCTCTTTTGGAGTGATACTATTAATTTTGATGGCTTTTTTAATATTAGGGTTCTTATTTATTATCTTTTTTGGGATAGTAGGAGTTTTACTTTGTGTTTTTGTCTTGGGATTTGTGTTGGTCTTTTTATTGTTACCGTTTTGGATTTCTGATTTATTGTTACCGTTATTTGGATTGTTGTTGTTGATACTGTTATTGTTTCTGGTTTTTTTGACCACTTCGTTAAATTTAAGAGGGGGAAAAGCATTTGGGGGGAGTAATTGATCCCGATTTATGGTGGGGGCTGTTTTTGGGTTTGGATTATTCATTTTTTCACGTAGAAATGTATTTTGTTCTTTTAGAGCGTCAATTTGTGCGAGGAGTTCCTCGTTTCCTATCGCGATGGCTTCAATTGTCGCCCTTGTTTGTAGTTCAGACGCGTCCAGTAAATTTATTATTCCATCGAGTAGTGAACTGTTGTTTTCTGACATTAGTTTCATTATTCTTTTGGTATCCTGATGAGTTGCCGCGATGGATTGATTTGATATTATTTTAAGTAGGTTAGATTCAACTCACGTAATGTTGCTAAGGATACCGTCTGCAATTTTGGCAGGGTTTATTTCATGAACATTTACGTTTTCATTAATCTCATTGCAGTCCATGTAATTTTCATGTTGTTCTTGGGGATCGTCAATCCCCTCGGTAGCATTAGAATCATTGTCAGATCCATTGGGATTATTTTTAACTTTGGGTTTATTTGTAGGAATCCAGTCAGGCTCCCTTTTATTATCCATTGAGGTGGATGGTGCATTATCGACCGAGCTAGAGTAGGAGGCACGCCTAATTTTGCTACCAGACGAGGAGGTATTTTTTCGTGCCTTATTAGGGGTCACGGATTCGGTACTGCTGATGCTGATTGCATCGGCAGGGGGGATGGGAGAAGCAGTGCGCTTCTGCCCTTTATTCGTTTTCTTATCCGACATTTTATTCAATTTAGGTTAAAATGAGGGACATTAATGTTCTTGATAAACAGGTGTCGGAAACGGCTGGAGGTACTCCAGGATGGCGTTAGATGGCCAACAGGATAAGGACAGACTACTTACAGTAGGATGGGGGTAAGTCTGAAGTTTGTGCTTACAGTAACCTTGGGAACCAGGACAGCTGAAGCCTGAATCGGAAAGTGGAGACTGCGCAATGCTCCAAAATGCCTCGACTGCGCAATGGCCGACTCCAAAAGGTGAAGGGGTTATGGAACCAGGAGGAAACACAATTCGGAGTAATTCTCGTAAAATAGGAAACCCAGGAGCTGAACTCCAATCACCCGCGTGCAGCCTGAGCCAGCGAAGCCGTGGGACACAAAAACCGGAGTATGCGCGCTCCAACCGATGGGAAATGCCGAGTGGAAAACCAGGGTCAACGAAAGACGTCCGTACGAGTCAAGAACCGCAGAACAACAACAACCCTAACACCCTTTTTTTTTTTTTTGGCTGGTGGAGGAAATCTGAAGACCAGACACCGCCGCGCCCCCTTCCCCGGCGAGCCAAGGCACCGCACCAACCCCCACCGGAGCCCCGAGCCAAGGCGAGCACCCCCCGGATGACAGCACCAACCCCGAGGACACCCCCAGGCGCACCCGAGCCCTGAAAAGGGCACGGTCCCCAGAGGAGCCCCGGGAAGAAGGATGGTGGCACCAGAGGACACTCCCCCCAGCCAAGAAACCCCAAGCGGGAGGCCGGCAGGCAGCACCCGAGGCTCCCCGCGGCCGAACGCGCGGCGGTAGTGTGGGGTTCGACCCACTAAAACCTCCACCTGGGCTTTTTAGGAGACGCAGCCAGGGATCACCAGCTCTGGCATGCTTCCAGCTGACGCCTCCGCCCCTACGTATCTTCGCTTCCTATTCCCCGAGGGGATCAGGAAGCGGCATGAAGGCATGCCCCGTGATTCTATTAATCATCGGTCAGTGCCGGAAATTGATGATCAACCCCCTGCAAAGACCCCATGTTTATATTTGGCCCTAAAAAGGGCCATTGATGTATTTTGTATATATGTGTATATGTGTGGCCTTAAAAAAGGCCGTTTGTTCCAGCGAGTGCAAATCATCGATGGAATAGGATTTAAATTGGAGGATGAATTATTGCCGGTAAAGTAGGTTTATCCAATGGGTGAAGTTGTAAGTCCCTGAGGTATTCACGTATGGGAATGATAATGTACCAACGTGTTGTTTCTTATCTTAGTGTATACAGGTATCGACAGATGTCGCCTGCCAACACTCCAAATGCTCTCCAGTTATTGCATAGCACACGGTCATTACCTCCATGAAAAACATTCATTGGAAGGAATTCACCGGTAAAATCTGTTACACATATGTTGCGCAATCTAGTTATTATGCGATTGTTACAGTGAAATATATAGTGAAGAGAATCTGCTATATCTTGTGAGTCACAGAGAGTGCATCGATCATTATCCCTCTGTCCAATACGATACAAGTGAAAATTAAAAGGGCCGTGTCCTGTTAATACTGAAGTTGTATAAGTTGAAAATATATATGGGGTGTAATTGTTATACCATACTTTGACATCAGGTATGAATAGATGTGTTGTTCGCCCATATTCTGAGAAAACCCATCGAGTTTGCCATCTCTCAAATAGCGTATTGTCAGTGATGGTTTTAATATGTTTAATGAGTGCGGTTAGGGTTGTATTGTACCTATTTAAAGGATGTTGAAGGATACGAGGATCACATTGTTCACGAAGTACAAAGAAATTGTGAATGCGTTTGTAAATAATTAGATCTAATGGTGGGAGTTTATTTAGTATATATACTGATAGATGAGATGCAGTTTTATATGAACCTATTGCTTTATTTAGTGTTGTTCTAATTGCGGATTGTAAGCGTTCATGGTAGCGTTTATCATTTAATATATGATACCACGCAGGGATACCATAAAGCGCTATGGATAAAATTATGTTGACATATAGTTTAGTGTGTGAATTTGACATAAATTTGTAACTTGTGAATAAATTGTTAAGTGAAAAAGCAACCCTACGAATTCTACGACAGACATCTAGAACATGATCAGAAAAGTCTAATTTGTTGTTGAGTGTAAAGCCTAAATATTTAATCGTATTTGTAGGTCGAACTGTATGATTTTGAAAATTAAAAAATATATTTTCTATGTTTGGGTGTCTATATGCATGGTTAATGAGAACCTGGGTTTTACCCCAAGAGATATCAAGGAATTTAGATTGTAGGTGATTAAATATTTGAGAGATGGCGTTCTCAACCCTTGTTCGAAGAGTCTCTGGTGATGTGTCCTGTACCACTATTGCCAAGTCGTCGGCAAAAGCAATCAACGTGACTCCAGACGGTAACGGTAGATTAAAGATGTCTTTAAATCCAATATTCCACAGAACACCCCGTTCATATTGTAAAGATTTGTAATAATGTTCGTTATATACAATCAAGGATCTATCTGATAAATAGTTTTTGATAATTTTAATTAGATATGATGGAAATTTATATTGAATCATGTTGTTCAAAATATCGACGTGTTCTATGCTATTAAATGCATTGGTAATATCCAATAATATCACAGCGTTAATCTTGGTAACAAAAATATGTCCAGTTTCAGAGTCAGCACGGCTGCAGCCAATGAAAAGTATGTGAACGGCATCAACTGTAGATAAGCCCGTCCGAAAACCATACTGATTGTTGTCAAATAATCCGATGTCATGGCAATATAGATTGATGCGAGTTGTGATCATAACCTCCAAAGTTTTTGACAGGTTTGAGATGAGGCAGATAGGTCTGAACTTGTTTGACTCCTTTTTAGCAAAAAATATCAGTTTCTGTTTTTTCCATGAGGGTGGTATATAATTGTTAATTATGCAATATGTGAACAATTCCAGGAAGACGTTGATGTTGTTAAGGATCAGGGCCTTGACCACAGTAACCGACAAACCATCTAATCCTGGTGCAGCCGTATTTCTGAGGCGTTTAACGGACATTGTAATTTCATCTAGTGTAATAGGTGGGATATTCTCTTCCGCAGGTAGATCATAATATGCAGTCGGCATACACCTTTTTTGTTTATTTGGAAATAATTCTGAAATCACTTTATTTAGATCTTCGACTGTGAGTGTCACGTTTTTAGAAGAAAGCTTTCGCATTACTATGCGATATGGAAGTCCCCAAGGATTATCTTTTAATGTTGCAGTAAGATCGTTCCATGCGTTGTCCTTTGCTGCAGTTATGGAATGTTTAAATTCAGTGCGGCACTGTTTATATTCATGAAGATAAGTTTTGTAATCCTCTGATTCTATAAACACGTCATCTGCATTTAATATCTTTCTTCTTAAATAATTTATACGATTTTTAATGATTGTAAGGTTGTCATTCCACCAGAAGGAGCGACGGGACCTAGTATCTGTAATTAATGGTGAGTCTGAAAAAGAAGCATTACAGGAGTGTACGATTGTAGCTAATATGTTGTGTATATTTTGTATAGGTTCATCTTCAAGTAAAGGTGGGAGAATCCAGTTAAAGTTTAAATCCACCAAATCCATAGCAGATTCTTTAAAGTTCCATTTATGTATATCCATGTTTTTAATGAAAGTGGTCATTGAGGAATGATCATTTACTAATTTAGTCTTTGAGGATACCTTTTTTGGAGTGATAAGTATTTCGATCGTATTATGATCAGATAGATTTTCTATATCATAAAGTACTTTCCATGTAGTGTTATAAAGATTTTTAAATTTGTTATTTACCAGAGTTAGATCTATTATGGACCATCCCTGATGAGAGGTGTAGGTTGGTATACCACCATTATTTAACATGTTTAAAGAATTATCTTCAATGAACTGATTGATGATATCACCTCTGTTATTGGAGATGGCATCGCCCCAGGTAATTGATCTTGCATTAAAGTCACCTGCTATCATAAGTGGTTCTCTTTGATATTTATGTATGATTACATTTAATTCCTCCATCAATATAGCTATATTGACAGATGTTCGAGGAGAGATGTAGAGAGATACAATATTTATGTTGAATACTTTGGAAATACAGAAGAAGCCCGATTTATCTACATTTCTAAATGGAATTCCCTTATTTATAAGTACAATGCCTGAATTCAAATCAATTGATGAATGCGTGATGGATGTAGATCTTTTGAACGGATGTTCAGAAATGATCAATAATTCCACGTCTAATCTGAAGGCCTGATCAAGTAGAAGGTTAAAGGCATCTCCGGAGTTGTTTAAATTAAGTTGAAATATTTTTAATTTCATTTTAGATTGTCTTGGCGAACTTTGACCCAATGTTGACAGTTTTTTGAACCTGTAAAATGTAAATATTCATCTGATTTTAAATCTTCTTTGCAGGGCATGCATACTGGTTCTCTGTCACATTTCCTGAAATTATGATTATCATCGGAAGCACATCTTGGGCAAATGTGTGATCTGTCTTCGATATGTTTACAATTATTTTTTAAATGTCCCATGTGATGGCATTTGGTACATTTTTTATTACTTTTAACTTCTTGAATTGAGCATTTGCTCCAGTCAAGATTTATAGTTTTTAATTTTAGTAATTTGTTTGCAGATATCTTATCAGTAATAAATCTGACCACTTTATCACGTCTTGGAAGAATTCTTGAATGTGAGTATCTAAATTGTGACGTATTAATTTGTAATGATGTGAGCATATTTTTAATTTGTGTATTAGTTTCTTGATCACTCCAATATTCTGGAACGTTATCTATTTCTAATAGTGTAGTGGGTATTAAAGGACTAACCTCAGTTTTATTACATAAAACATTTTTAATAGCTTCAGAAAACTTGCAAGCAGCTTCAGGTTCCTTATTTGTTATTTCAAAGATTATATTATTATCTTTATTATATCTAGTTCGTTTTACGTCAATGCCTATTTCAGTAGGGTTTATGTTGTTTTTGATTTGTGTTATTAATTCTTTGTTATTTTTTAATCTTTCTTCTTTGGTGGCACCAATAGCCTGCACCCTTATCGCACATTCAGTGTGAGGGTTATTATTATGTAATCTCGATATTTTTTTGTTATTAGAAGAGACCGTGTTTTTCCCTGTAATGATAGTGTTTTTGGAAGTTAAAGGAATTGCTAAGTTAGGGTTTGATAAGTCTGTATTTTTCTTACTTTTGTGATTTCTATAATTGTTCTTGCTTTCTTTATGTGTATCTTTATTTATATCAGAGTTAATGTTTGTTACAGCTTTTGAATATGGGTATAGAGTTGGATTTTTAACTGTTATGTCCTGTAATATGCGAGGTTTGTTAGTATTTGTGGCATTTTGAGTTGATTTTAATTGAGATATTTCATGTTGTAATTGTAAAATTAATTTATCCTTTTTAGCAATAATGATATTTGATTTGTTTTCAATTTTTGATAATGCTAGAAAAAGATTTTTTTGTAATTTTTGATTTAATGCTAGTACTTTACGCATTTTAGTAAAGTTATCATTATAAGCAATCATCATTGCTTCATTATGTATGATATCGATAATTGCTGTTTTACAATCAGAGAAAGTTTCAATTTCATAAAAAGATTGATCAATTTCACATTTATCTACAGGAGAGACATGTTCCCGACAGGGAGTGATTTTGTATTGACCCTAACACCCTAACACCCTTTTTTTTTTTTTTTTTTTTGGCTGGTGAGGGGAATCTGCAAACAGACACCCCCGGGGGAGCACTCCATAAGCTAGCCTCCCGGATAGAGAACACCTGTTGGCGTTGGAAAGGTCAGGGAAGAGGAGAAGGGACCCCTACCAAACCAACAAAGGCCCCCCCCGGAAGGAGAGAGAGGACGAGCATGCCCCGGGAAAGAGACACGCACCCCCTCCCCCCCCCCACCGACAGAGGCCCCGCCAGCAAGCAGAGGACCCCCCCCCCACCGCCAAACCCCCAAAACCAACAAAGTGTTCTCCCACAGGAGAGCATCGCCCATAAAACACCCATCCGGAGGTAGTGTGGGGCTCTTACCCACTAAACCCCTCACCAAGGGCTTGATTAAAGAGACGCTCCCAGGGATCACCAAAGGTATACTTCTGGGAGCGCCTCTACCCTCTATATATTTGTTCATTTCTCAAAGAGAAATGAAAAAGCGGGAGAGAGACCCGCGAAAGATTTAAAACTAAAGAGAAAGTGTTGAGGGAGAAAAGATTGTGACATGAGGTCTGTATTTTGAGAATAAATAAATAAATAAATGAGTCGTTATAATGAGAGGGTTGTTGTTGTTATTTGAAAATATTAAACAGGTAAGTGATTAAATCATGTGAATATTCCCTAAATACTGCCCAATTCCATTGAAATTTATAATTCAAAAATTCAGGGGCGAGAGGGGTATTATTGATAGTTTTGAATCGAAATAGATATTTGTTACGAATATTTACTATGTTTTGATCTTGACAATGGAAGGCAATATGAATAGAGTCTCCGATGTCGCCAGATTCGCAGAACATGCATAGATTAGTTAGGGCTCTACCTGTTTGCGATCGCCTAGGCTAGACCGCCTAGTTCGGCCGCCGTCCGCTAGGTGGCTAGTCCCAAGCGGCTCGCCTATCTGGCCCACGGCCAGGACTTCTCGCTAGTGATAAGCGGACCAAGTTCCCTTATCACTAGCGACCAAGGACTCAATCCTTGCAGTATCCAGCATACCAGCAACCCAATCAGACCTCGGAGGCTCTTCGAAGGTCTTCCTACCTCTCGCACCTCGTCGACCCAGGACTCCTGGTTAGACAACCTCCCGTCTGCTGCAAGGACTCCTTGCCGGACAAACCCGATCCTAAGGATACTCCGGGCGTCACCAGCCGACTTCCCGGCCTCCTGCCACCGGCCACTTGCCAGCCAAGTGTGACCGGCCGAGCAACCGCTCACCCCGCCGTGTTGAGAGTTTTCGCCAGTCGTGGACTCTCAATCACGTTGCGAAGATTCTAGCTATTTAGCCACGCTAAGTAGCTAGAATATTTTGTTTTGTTAAAATTTAAACATAATTATAATTTTTGTATGCTCATTACCAATAAGGTCTTGAACCCTTCTTACAAAATAAATTGGTTTATTTTAACTGCTTTGTCGACTATCTTCTTTGACCTTCCTCCTACTCGGACCTTGGGCTGATTCGGAGCACGAGAATTTAAGCAAGATTTCGCACACTACCCAGTTTGAATTGGTGTGCATGAAAAGGTCCATGCCCAGATAGAATGGCAGTGGTACTGTAATTGTGAGATGGACTAGGCTTTAAATTGTACCAATAGGGAATGTTTGTAATAAATTTCTTTGTAGTATTTGCATTTGGAGAGAGATTTACATGGGTTAACCAATTGTCAAAGGCTTGTTGTTTTGCTGTTTTCTTAATGTTTGAAATAAAAGTTAGAGTGATAGGGTCATTATTGAGATTTATGGTTAATCTATATTGAATCGGTATTGATTCTCTAATTTTGAAATATGCCTCTATGCGAGCTTTGATGATAAATTCTAGTGATGTTATACCATTGAGTAAGTACAGTGCTTCGTTAGAGATGGAGCTAGGGGCACCGATGGCCGCTCTAAGGACGGGTCGGATTGCTGAATTGAGTTTCGAATTATAACGCGGTAGATTCAAAATTTGATACCAGGCCGGGATGGCATAGAGAGCTATGGATAAATTAATTTGAATGTACAATTTATTATTATGAAGGAACAGTAAATTGTTATACTTAAGGAGCTTATTTAGTCCATAGGAGGCCTTGGACACTTTTTTTATGACTTGGAGTACATGATCACGAAAATTTAATTTATTATTAATAACGAGTCCTAGATAAGTGGCAGTGCGAGAGGCATTTATGACATGACCGTCAATAATAATTTGTGATTTTGAAAATTCTTCGCTTCTATAGCCAGTGATGCATATGAATTGACATTTAGGCCAGGAAATTGAGAGATTAAGTGATTTTAGGAAAGTATTGATGTCTTGTAATGTTTTTTCTGTAAGTGACAAAGATTTGTTTCTTGTAGTGCACTTAATGGAGACGGTGATATCATTAGCATACGCTATAATTCTGACCAGCGGAGATAATTTAATCTCAAAGATCCTATTTATAGCAATATTCCAAAGGATTGGACCGAGGATGGAGCCTTGAGGAACTCCTCTTGCAGAAATGTATATCTTTTTATAATTGGGTGTATTATATATTAATTTTCGATTATTAAGGTAGTCCATGATTATTATTGTTAAGTATGTTGGAACATTATAATGTAGCATATTGTTAATTATATCCCTGTGTTCTATGGAATTGAACGCGTTTTTGATGTCCAGGAAAGTGAATGTATTCACGTTAGTGACAATGTGTTTACCGGTGTGAGGATCTATGTTGTTACAATGTTCAAAAAGATATTTGACGGCATCAATGGTGGAGAGGCCCTTCATAAAGCCATATTGTTTATTGTACATGATTCCACTGTGAATAATATAGGTATGTAGTCT
>JBBEEM010000016.1:673008-918266 GCA_037305995.1 Sclerodermus sp. 'alternatusi' | reverse complement strand
TTAATATTTGTGTCACTTCGATTGAATGAAAAATACGAAAAGTGTAGAAAATACAGGTAAAACGAACAAACTTTTTGTTCTAATAGAATCTTATACTGCTATACGTAAAGATTTTGTGGTTTAGAAACCAAAATTTATTTTTTTTATTGCTACTTCCTCTTGTTAAGTAGAACTACTTAGTCTACTAACATCTGGCAGTGAGAGCATCTATAAATTAATTTTATTGTAAAATTAAGAACGTTATCTTTCTAAATCTTAGTTAGTATTCACCAATTGTTATTTATTCTATTATCTTCGTTAAAATTAGAGATAATTAAGATCTTAAAAAATAGATGACTCGACAGATTCCTTTTTTAAAGGTTGTGAGCAGCAACATTGGGGATTAATCATTTGGATTCATTGAGACAACTAAGGTTGATGCTCAGAGGTGTCCTGTCTGGTTCAGCGACCCAACCTCGAATCTTTAACCCCGAAAGACAGAACCTCAAAAAGACAGAATCTCGAATAGACAGAACATCGATTTAACAGAACCTCGAAAAGACAGAACCTCGAATTGAAAAAACCTCGAAACATAAAACCTCGAATCCAAAAAATTATGTTGTAAGTAGTTATCACCTGGTGGTGTGTGTTTCAACCCCTATATATTATATAATTTTTAAGATATAAAATTTATAAATAAATATTTCACAATTGAGATATAAAAATGTATAAATACTTTAAGAAAATGAAGAAATTTATGATAAAATAATAATAAAAAATAATTGTGTACATTTTGTTCGTGTACAAATATATAAGAGTACAATACAGCCGTGCGCATTTAAATTATGTTTATCTCGGCTCTTCCCTTAATTAACAAAAGCCATAATAAATATTAAAAAATAATAAAAAATTATTTTTAATATAAAAATCTGTTAAATTATTTTCGAAGAACAAATGATTAAAATTAATAATTTTTCAAAAAAAAGTTCATTCGAGATTCTGTCTTTCGAGGTTTTTTCAATTCGAGGTTCTGTTTTTCGAGGTTCTGTCTTTTCGAGGTTCTGTTAAATCGAGGTTCTGTCTATTCGAGATTCTGTCTTTCTAGGTTCTGTCTTTCGAGGTTAAGGATTCGAGTTTCCGTCTTGATACCGTCCTGTCTGTCGTCTTATTCAAAATTTAGTTAAAGACACGACTAGGGTGGTAAGTGGTTACGTTCCTGAGACGTCAGGGCTACCCTGGTCCATGATGATCCACCTTCCCCTTCGGGTTTTGGTATGAGGTATCCGACATAACTTGTCATTAGGAGCCGACTCAGACCAACCTAGCTTCTTCCTGTTTTAGAATTTAACTTTAAGTAATGACTTTGTATTGTGTGAAATGATGCATCTGTGTGATTTAGATAAATCTACTTCAATTTGTAAATAGTTGTAAATTGCATGTTTGTAATATTTCCTGTTATTTGCATGATTTTGCATGTTAACATTATATTAATTTCCTGGGTTTTACTCCATCTCACGATGGAGGTTTTTTCCCGTTTCTTTTTTCTTTTTTTTGGGATATGAAATACATTAGCTTTTAGCTGTTTTATATCCCAACCAGGTGTCATTTAATTATTCCTTTCCTTTTCTTACGTATTCATCTTATCAATTTTGAGTGTATCTAGGTTGTACTAGATTTCTTATGAGACTTATGTACATTTTTAAATTATGATTTTATATTTGCAACGCCATCTGTCAAGGCAGAGAAAATTATTTAATTAAAATAATTTAGTATCATAATCAAATTAATTAGAACAATAATTTCTAAAATTACTATACTAATAAAGACGAAATAACATTCAGCATTTCTATAACACATTAAACATTTTAAACGCTCAAGTGATTAAACAATAAAAACCAAATAATGTTTTAATTAATTAACTATTTTATTATTATTTACTAGGAAGCTAGATACAAAAGTATATTATTAATGATTCACAACGGATTCAATGGAATACTAAATCTATATGAAATAGATAAGTGGAAATATGTTGCGTTCATTTAAACTGAAAAAATTTATTATACGTATAATAAATATTTATTAAAAATACAGGATGTAAGAATGACATGTGAAACACATTAAAGAGGTTTATAAGAGGAGCGATTCTAAGACGATTTTTTTATATACCACTTTTTGATCCACAGTTTAATTGTTAGGATATTAAATCATAAAGGTACTGTAGATTAGACAGGGATAGATAAGTAATTGAAGTGAAATACAGTGGTGTTATCTCATTCATCTAATTAACTGACTCTGCTTAATTAACAGAACCTTTATCATTGAATGTCTTGAAAGTTGTCATATAAAAATATGGTAACTAAAAAATTGTCTTAAAATCGCTCCTTCTAGAAATTATTACTATAAATAATAATTTATAGTTAATTTATAATTTATAATTATAAAATAAATAATTTATGGAAAATGTTATTGTTATACTATGTGTATAATATTTGTATTATATTATATTGGTATTGCTTATAAAATTATGTTATTTAACACGTTAAGGACGGCGTGTACCACCGGTGGCACACATCAGCTATAGTTTTGTAATATAGTTTTGTTAGATTAAAAAAACTTTATGTAGTCAAAAAAAAAATATGAATAAAAGGAAACTACACTTTTGAGTATGAAGTTTTGCTAAACAACATTCTGTGCAAGCCACCGCCTGATAAAGCAAAGTACGATTTTTGCTACCGCCGAATGAAGCGGAACAGGAAAAACTTCACCGTCCTTAACGTGTTAATTTATAAAAGTATTTTATCTATATTCATTTTATTACATTGATTTTTTATTAGGCTTGTATGAATTATTAAAAATTTCTAGATATAAGATAATGTATATTATTTGATTAATATTTATTTCTTTTTTAAAATTAAGCATTGTTCATTTTTGAGTGATTTTTTCATAAATAATAAAGATGTACTATATTATTGTTAAACTATTAGCCCTAATTATTTTATTTTCTTAATGTTAAAAAAATACTTTTCAATTTTCAATTTTTTCTGGAAATACGTATTTTATAGTTTTTTCTGTATTTATTTTCTAATGTACTTACCTCATGTGTATAATATTAAATATATAAAAAAGAATACATCCTTCTAATAAATAAAGTACCAAATATTACTAAATAATTTTTATCTCTTGGCATAAATATTAAAAAATTTAACAGAAATAATTTCTGTACAGGAAATTTTCGTTTTAAGCAAATAGTCTAAGATTATTTCTAGTTATGAATTATATGATAAATTGGTATATTTTTATCTGTTTATTTACTTCTAATTTCAAATTTAATTTTAGTACATATTTTAAATTCTTGTAAGTATTAACATAAATAATTTTATGAGATATAGTATTCCTGCTTGAAGTACATAAGGGCATCCAATATGTGTTCCGTGTCGCTATGACCTAAATTGTGATAATTATCGGCATTTCTGTGGTTCTAAGGATTGTCAACATGCCAAGGACATTAAGGAGAGGATCAACTCTAAAAAGAAGAATAGTACAAATTTTAAAAAATAGTCTCCATTTAGTCTTCTTAGTGCGTGATTATTTATTTATTTAAAAATCTGATATATTTATATACATAGTTTACATGTTTTGCTGATCCTACTGGCAGTAATTTAAATTTGTTCTGGCCCCTATTGGCTTTGAATATGTTAATTTATTAGTAAATGCTATATTTATTCTAAAAATATGTTATCTCATCTCACTGGGTCTTGGAGAGTTCCAATTGTCGGTACATTATCGGTAATTCGGCGTCGGCCTGCCCCGTGAGTCTCTTCATTATCGGGGTATGGATTATCGACCATGTCGGTATTACCATGTGTGGATCTTGCCTTCGGATGGTGGTAGGTTCATTACCGACCAAACTAACGATTATTGGCTAGTGCATTACCAGCTGGATCTATTACACTCCTGACACTTGTATCTCACGATCTGCTCGTGCTTGTGGTAAAGGATGGTTTATCCTCGGGTGATGCGCGCGCGCGGTTGTCTACGTGGTAACACATCGGTACTTCCTCGCGTGTTATCTAAAATGCGATTTGGATTTATTTCAATTTCTTGGAAACAGTCTACTTACCTGTGTTCTCCTGGGGTAGTCCTGGTCCTGGCTCGCTGGGGTCTAGGCTGCTGCTCCTGGATACCTGAAACATAAGGGTGAATATATATTAAAAACATGTCTTAAATGAGATGAGGTCCGCGATAACTATCGCCAACATATAAGCTCCTGTGTGCGCAAATCCCTCGGGAATAAAACGGCCCTTATAAGGGCCAAATAGTCATATATAGTTGGCCCTTTTTAGGTCCAAACAAAAACATGGGGTCTATGCGGGGGTTGTGTTTTCAATTTCCGGCACAGACCGACGATTATAGAATCACGGGGCATGTCTTTGTGCCGCTTCCTGGTTCCCTTGGGGATCAGGAAGCTAGGAAATGTAGGGGCGGAGGCGACAGCCGGAAGCATGTCTGGGTAGGTGATCCCTGGCTGCGTCTCCTAAAAAGCCCAGGTGGAGGTTTTAGTGGGTCGAACCCCACACTGCCGCTGCGCGTTCGGCTGCGGGGAGCCTCGCTCGCGGTGTTGGCCGCTTGGGGTTTTCCTGGCTAGGGGGAAGAGGGTGTTCCTCGGCGTCATCGTCCTTCCTGGGGCGCCTCTGGGGACCGTGCCCTTTTCAGGGCTTGGGAGCGCCTGGGGGTGTCCTCGGGGTTGGTGTTGCCTCCGGGGGGTACTCGCCTCGGCTCGGGGCTCCGGTGGGGGTCAGCTCTCTGCCTTGGCTCGCCGGGGAAGGAGGCGCGGCGGTGTCTGGCTGTCAAATTTCCTCCACCAGCCAAAAAAAAAAAAAAAAGTACATAAGGCCGAACAGTAAATAGCGCACTATTATGTTAGCAAATGAACAAGATGATTAAGGTTGTAAGTTTTCTTTTTTTGACAGCGATGGGAAATCTTCCATGAACATCCATAACAAAGCTTCTGAATATCAAGGTCTATCAAGGTCTTCTGAAGTTCTCATAATTTTGTTTTAAAAGGTTATTTCTAATTGAGTCGAAAGGGATTTACTACTTTTTGATCTAGAGCCTCATTTTCCAAATATTCAATAATGAAGGTGTTAAAAGTTGCTTAGACTACTGATATTTATATTATTAAGCCGGTTAGAATTCAGACCCGAGGTAGCAGAAAAAAAACAAAAGATCTCCTTTAAGAGTTCTTTATTGTATTCAAAAATATAGTTATGGTTGAAAATGTACCTTTCGCAACAGTAATGACAATATGATGAATTGTAAGACAAATTAGACGTCCTAATTGGACCCTTTGACCTTGATACAGGTTGTACGGAATATGTTCCGTCTCTCTTTTTCTTTCCTTTGATGCAAGGACTTATTGGAATCCCTGATGCGGGAAAGGACACGGTTTACATTTGGCAGGACTATCTTTCCTTTCACAAATTGAACCAGTATGCAAAGAATTGATCAACACGTATTTCCCTTAACACTCGCAACTAACAACTCACTACTGGGTTTTTTTTTCGGTCAGTTGCAATTCCTTAGCAATAGAAGAGGGGATCGCGCTTTAATACTGGAAGATAAAAGAAATAGGGCTCTCCGCGCGAGATTCAAATGAAGACACTACCCCACCCCCATTGCCAATCTTCCAGGCTTCCTTAAGAGCATCCTGTACCGACCAAAAACGTATTTATAAAAGTATGTCGTTATAAATAAACAGATTTGAGAACGGTTTGACAGGTATACTCTATGAAGTGTAAGGAATGTACGAGATTCTTTCGTTTTCCGAAAATCGATAAAAATTTAACAATAAACAAATGTGTACTAACAATTTTTCCTGTAGTAAAAAACGCAGTAGGTATTTTGGAAAAAGAAGAAATCTCGTACATAGCCACATATTTAGAGAATCGTTTGAGCCTAGTCTCGATTAAAAATTCCAAGAAATGTGCACATACTTTTATAAATACAAAATACTAAAAAATTGCTAAAATATCAGTCCTGTTTTATCTCGAAAATGATAAAACAGAACGAAAAGTAGTTCAGCGTTTTGTTTATAGATGGCCTATTACTTTGTAGTAGTGCACCACTACAAGGAGGCAAGCACACACACATATATAGATAGAGGGAAGGGGATAGAAAAACGCGATATTATAAGCACGTGACTAAGCGCTGGCAGCGAGACAACTATTGTCCTCTCGCTCGCACAATTTCTTCTTCACAGCGAGTTTAAATTTCCTGCCTTTGTCCCAAGTTCTATGGAAATGAAACAAAAATCAATGCTTTCTGCAAATGTTTCTCTAGCGATGTGATTCTTTAGATTTTTGATGAAGTGTCAAATATCTGTAATAATCATCATTTCATTTATGCGTACACTGGACGCCTAGACAAGGATGCCATGTGTTCTCCCGACGGCAGCGAGCCGGCTATCGCTCTCTCGCTTGGGCGTTTATTGTTGATTGTCAATTGCATATTTTTTGACTTTGTCTCAAATCCCATCGGAATGAGACAAAGTGCAATAGTTTCTACCTATATTTTCTTTTAGAAACTAGATTTTTTCAATTTTTGATGAACCATCAAAAATCGAGAAAATCTTTTCGTTCATATGATGCAGGGTGTCCGGAAAAAAAGGATACATTTTTTAAGGGGTGGTTTCTGAGGCTATTCTAAGAACTTTTTTCTCTTGGCATTTCTTGATTTGAAGCTTTATTTCTAAGATATTCAACAATAAGGATTCCACTAGTTAGACAGAGACACTCCTATAGTTGAAGTGCGGTAGCGCCACTCTGTCTCGCTTCAACTATCTATCTGTCTCTTTCTAACTAATGGAATCTTTATCGTTGAATATCTCAGAAATAAAGCTTCAAAAAATGCCAAGAGAAAAAAGTTCTTAGAATTGCGTCAGGAATCACTTCTCAAAAAATGTCTCCTTTTTTCCGGACACCCTGTATTATTGGGATGCTATTGATAGGATGCGAGGTGAAAGGAAGAACTAAATAAAAGTTTGGATATAAACTAAGAAAAAATATGAAATTTTAAAACAGTTTATTAATATAAATGTAGAAGAAAATAATAATAATAATAATAAGAATAATAATATTTAAAAATAAAAAAAATAAAAGTGCTGCTGGTTATTGTTTGACTGTGGCGGTGGCGGCGCCGCATAATTACAATAATTATGCCGCAGTGGCAGCGGTAGTGGCAGTGGCAGCGGCGGCGGCGGCGGCAGTGGCAGCGGCTGCGGCTGCGGCGGCGGCGGCGGCGGCAGGTACCCATATGGGTGGGCCTGCGCTGGCGGCAGGTACCCATATGGGTAAGCCTGCGTTGGTGGTGGTGGCCGCGGTTGCGGATGGGCGACAGCGGGTGGATTTGGCAAAATCCTGCGATTTTGCGCCCGCCGCCGCCTCATCCGCCTCCTTCTATTGAGGGCAAGTGCCCGTATTACCTCTGCAGTCTGAAAAATGAAAATAGATTATGTGTGTTATTATAGAGTGAAATAAATGTAATTATTAAATGAAAAAAATTATTTCTAACTTACAATATCGGGCACTTGCTCCTGGCATGGCGCTCCTCGAAGTGGGGGCGCCGGGGGCGCTTCTTGCGCTGGTGGCGCTGTCGGTGCGGGTGGCGCCGGGGGCGCGTTTTGCGCTGGCGGCGCTTCCTGCGCTAATGAAGTGGACGGTGCAGCAGGAGGTGGTGGTGGCAACGAATGCCGCCGGGTGGCCCTCACCGGCGGCAGCGACGGCCATTCCTCGGAATTCGTTTTCTGGAAAAAAATGCAATAAATAATTAAATATGAGAACCGTAATACCGTTTGTAACACGGTACGTACTTCGTAACAATATACAGGGTGTAACAAAACTACCGCACTTCCTTAAAAGGGGGTGATTCCTGACGCTATTCTAAGAACTGTTTCCTCTAACGATTTTTTAATCTAAAGCTTAGTTTTCGAGATATTCAATAATAGAAGTACTAATAGTTAGAAAAAGACAGAGGGATAGTTGAAATGAGACAGAGGAATGCTATCTCACTTCAACTATCGGAGTGTCTCCGTCTAACTAATGGCATCTTTACCATTGAATATCTGGAAAACTAAGCTTTAGATTAAAGAATGGCAAGAGGAAAAAGTTCTTAGAATAGCGTCAGGAATCACTCCCTTTGGAAGTGCGGTAGTTTTGTTAGACCCTGTATATTAAAAAATGCTGCTTCGAAAATATGCAAAATTTGTACTTACGTTCTTCCTTTTCACCATGGCTTATAAAACAGTGGTACGGACTGGACAGTACGTTGTCTCGATGTAAAGTGAAATGCTGGTGGAGATTTAGTCAGAATAAAGGAAAGACAAAGCCACCACTCTTTCCATTTGGACCAATCAAAACGCTGTTCTTTATGCGATATAGAAATGTAGTATGCGTGTGTCCGCAGAAGGAATACAATGACTTTCAATACTTACCGCCTTTGAAGCAACACTATACCGCCTTATTTTCGGCGAGATGCGGCGCGTATTTTGTTCATGACTCAATTGAACGAACACAGAGGCGATTATTGATAAAATTAAAAAATCCGATATCCTATTTGGCAAACGCCTTCAACATATTTAAAACTAACTGAAAATAATTAAAAAATTAAAACTAATTAATATTCCTTATATTTCAGCGAATAAAATGAACCAAAATCAATAATAGTAAAATAAAGTCTTATCAATGTGTAAAATTGCAGCTTATAATTGTTCCCCTTTTTTTAAAAAATCGCGTTTATTTCAGTTTACTTAATATACTAATAGAAACAAAAGATATCATGTAGTAATGATTGGCCGAGCGGATTACGCCGAAGAAGGTATCACTGTGGTCCTAGGATCGATTCTATATTCCTAATTTTTTTTTTTTTTATATTTCATGTCCACATCATTGTTATAACTGTAATAAAATAAATTTTTTTTTGTAATTCATAAATATTATTTAATTTTCCGAAAAAGAAGGGAAAATATTAATATAACAATATTGAAATTGCAGGATGTTAGAATGACATGTCACAGAAATGTTAATGGTTGAAGAGGGGGTGATTCGAGGACGAATTTTCATTTACCACCTTTTTATATGAGACTTAGTTTTCAAGATATTTCATATAATTGCACTATTAGCTAGACAGAGACAGACAGATAGTTGAACGAGACAGAGTGGTGTTATTTCCCTTTAACTAATTGACTGTCCTTGTCTAGCTAATAGTGCAATTATATGAAATATCTTGAAAACTAAGTCTCATATAAAAAGGTGGTAAATGAAAATTCGTCCTCGAATCACCCCCTCTTCAACCATTAACATTTCTGTGACATGTCATTCTAACATCCTGCAATTTCAATATTGTTATATTAATATTTTCCCTTCTTTTTCGGAAAATTAAATAATATTTATGAATTACAAAAAAAAATTTATTTTATTACAGTTATAACAATGATGTGGACATGAAATATAAAAAAAAAAAAAATTAGGAATATAGAATCGATCCTAGGACCACAGTGATACCTTCTTCGGCGTAATCCGCTCGGCCAATCATTACTACATGACATCTCTTGTTTCTATTAGTATATTAAGTAAACTGGAATATACGCGATTTTTTAAAAAAAGGGGAACAATTATAAGCTGCAATTTTACACATTGATAAGACTTTATATATACTATTATCCTTCAGAAGCTCGTCCAATAGTCAGGCGTCATTTTGGGATGTTCTCCTAACTAATAAATGAAATCAAGAAATGTCATATTAAAGTTTTAATTTCATACTTCGACGCATCAATATACTACAAAATTAAATAGAAATTACAAACTTCATGTATTTCTCCTTACTATCTAGCATATGTATGTGCGCGCGCCGCAAAAAAATTTGGCACCGCGATAACACAATAAAAGTGACAACTAAGATTTGTTTGTCCATCTTATTAGTGCTTTTAGTGTTGTTTGTGGTGCTTTGTGCGAAATCTTTTTATTATATTAACAACAGCAGAGGTAAGTTTATCATTATTTATCACTATTATGAGTAGATTTGAAACAGAAGTAAAGAAAAGACGGAAAAACATGCTGATTAGAATACAGCTTAGGTTTCGTAATGTTAAAATGTTTATATGAAAACTTTATTCATGAACTTGTTTAACTTTAATGTATAACTTTTATGTCATAGATTTGCATTGTTGATATATCCGTCCCTTATTTCAATGTTAATTGTTTATTTATAATAAAGGGGGGAATATTTACTGTTTGACGTTTCCCAAATACTTCGAGACAATCGTATAAAAAAGAAATGATTTCCTGCAGCTTACTTCATTACAAGTTATAACAAATAATCGGAGTTTATTTTTCGATATTCTTTACTACTTGTTTCTGCATTTTTCAAGCGTGCGTGCATGACGATGAGTATGTGTGTGCTCCACGTGTGAACTAGCTGTCACAGCGTGTGTGTAGCATGCGTTGCGTATGTCAAGTGTATGCGTGCAATTGTATACAGGGTGTCCGGAAATAAAGGAGACATTTTTTGAGGGGTGGTTCTTGAGACTATTCTTAAAACATTTTTCTCGTGGAATTTTTTAATTTGAAGCTTTATTTATGAGATATTGAACGATAAAGTTGCCATTAGTTAGACAAAGATGCTCCGATAGTTAAAGCGAGACAGAGTGACGCCATCTCACTTCAACTATCGGAGCATCTCTGTCTAACTAATGGCAACTTTATCGTTCAATATCTCATAAATAAAGCTTCAAATTAAAAAATTCCACGAGAAAAATGTTTTAAGAATAGTCTCAAGAACCACCTCTCAAAAAATGTCTCCTTTATTTCCGGACACCCTGTATGTGTTTGCGCATTTATCTGGAGTGTGTACGCGTGTTTATCTATAATAGGTTTTTGTGTTTTAATTATTTATTTTTTAATTTTTTTATGTATTAGAACAATAGAGCATGGGAAGAAGAGAATGCGGAAGCTCGCTATTCCCATCGAGCTCCAGAGTATCTCGGAAGCTAATTTGCAAAAGGATTCAGGCTCGTTTGCGTGAGGAAAAGGCGAAACGAGGTAAGGAGGAAAATATCGGCAGCGACTCATATTCTGAAAAGAATATTGATGTTATCGCTGCCGATAACTCCGAAAATTCTTTTGCATGTAGTGTAGTTAGTGAAACGCAAACAGGACTTAGCGATGAAAGCGTTTTTTCTGTAGAAAAAGTGAAAAACGCTAATATCGATAATCCAAATGTTTGCGAGGGTCGGCGAATCGTGGACCTCAGTTTCCTCATTTCTGAAATTCAAAGAGTTCACTGAACACTCTCGAGGAATAGAGTGTAGATTTGCAGATTGGAAACTGCAAAAAACGATTCGCCGAGGCCTTCTGACTCAACTCTTCTTTCGTTGTGACATGTGTCACTACGAAAGCAGCGTTTGGTCAGAACCTACTGACGATGTAGACATGCTAAATGTTAACAAAGCTGCAGTAGTTGGTAGTGTTACAACTGGAATCGGATATTCCCAAGCAGAACAGTTTCTAGCAGCTATGAACATTCCATGCATGTCTACAAAAACGTTCAGTAAATGCATGGATGAAACGATCGATGATTTCACGAAAACAGCTATGAGTGAAATGAAAGCAGCTGGCGAAGCTGAAAAACAAATAGCTGTTGCAAATGGAGAAATCATTGACGGTATCCCTTACATTACTGTGGTCGTGGATGGCAGCTGGTCCAAACGTTCTTACGGGACAAACTATAATTCCTTGTTAGGAGTTGGCGCGATAGTAGGATACCGAACAGGTAAGATTCTGTTTGTCGGTATTCGTAATAAGTATTGCGCTATATGTGACCGTAAGATTTCGTTATCCAGTGACAATCATCCCCGGCCACATAAATGTTTTAAAAATTTTGATAGGAATAAAACCTCTGCTAGTATGGAATCAGATTCCATAGTAGAAGGTTTTAAAAGTAGTATAGAAATGCACGGATTGATTTATAGAACATTTATCGCCGATGGTGATAGTAATGTTCATAAATCAATTCGTGATAATGACCCATATAAGGAGCAAATGGTTCAGGTCGAGAAAATCGAATGCACTAATCATTTGCTCCGAAATCTCTGCAAAAAATTGAGAGTTGTTTCTGAAATGACCCAACCGAAGGGTCAAAGAAAAGCTGGATTTTATCAGATGCGAAATCTGATAAAAAATAGCATTTTAAAAATTCGCGAAGCTGTTGAAAGTGCAGCAGCTTCATGACGAAAAGACAACAGCTCTCGATTGCAGAAAGAATCAGAACCGCAGAAGGATATTCTAAATATCCCCAAACATTTGTTTGGTGAGCACCATAGATGTGATAATCGTGCGTACAGTCAAACATGCAATAAAAGCGAAAGAAATGTTATTCCTTATTTGAAGGTACATGGACTGTATGCAAAAATAGAAATTGCTATTCGCTATGTGGCTGCTCATTCTGCAAGTTTGATAATAAATGCAACCAATAATGCTGCTGAATCTTTCCATGCAATTATCTGCAAATATATTGCTGGAAAGAGGATTAATTTTGGTTCGCGAGGTTCTTACAACGCTCGCGTAAATGCAGCTGTCCTTCAATACAATACCCAAGAAGCCTTGTCAGGCTTCTATAAAGGGTTGTGCAAAAGCATTCCAATAACCGTTTCTACATTGGAGAATCGGCGGAAAGAAAAAGTAGCCCTAAATAGAGAGAATCGTCCCGTGACAGGTAGCAGAACTTCAGTTCCTAACGTCACGGGCGATAAAAATCAATATTATGGGCTACAATCTGAAAAGCCTGATTTGCCGAAAGAAGTGTTAGATCGTTTACGCGAGGACCATTATCAAAAATTGAGTGATAATGGTCAAAATGCGAAAAACATGGAACGCGATACGGTAGATCAGGTAGATTCTCCATTGTGGATGACCATAAGAAGAGATATGCTAACAGCGTCAAATTTTGGAAAAATATGCCGCAGGCGAGACACTACGTCTTGTGCCGGCATGGTAAAGGAGATATTATATCCGCCAATTATTGACACTGCAGCAATCCATTATGGTCAGGAAAACGAAAGGAATGCTAGGGAAATTTTAATGAAAAAGATAAATAAGCCCATTGAAAAATGTGGCTTATTTATCGATAGCAAATTTCCCTTTTTGGGTGCTTCTCCTGACGGACTGATTGACGATGACGGCCTTGTTGAGATAAAGTGTCCGTCATCGGCCGAGAACATGTCAGCGGAAGAAGCAATCCAAAAAATTGCACATTTGAAAAGAATATTTGTGACAAAAAATGATAAGTTAGAACTTAACATTCGTCACAAATATTATTATCAAGTGCAAGGACAGCTGCACATTACTAACAAACAGTATTGCATGTTCACTGTTTGGACGCCGAAAAGCAGCATTGTAGTTAAAGTAGATAGAAACCAAGAATTTTGGGAGACAGAAATGAAGACAAAGCTTATAAAATTCTACGAGCATTGTCTTCTTCCCGAAATTCTTGATAGTAGGTATATTAGAAATATGTCTATCCGTGATCCGCCCTTTATCTTGGAAGCTCAAGATAAAGCTTATGCCGCTGCATTCGCAACCTCAATACTTTTGGGTTTTGATCCGAGCAAAAAAAAAATACTGCACTGATGTTTCTCTTATGAGAAAGCACTTTATTGATATCATAAAAAACAACGATTTATCGGAATTTCCGACAATATAAATCGTTGTTCTCAGTTTTTCTATAAGTTTTGCTGTCTCTTTTTCTCATTACATTTTTTTTAATTGGAGTGGCGAATTCATTGGTTGCGTCACACAAAAGTGAGCGTGGATGGGGCTCCTTTTTTTAATATATATATATATGTAGTTAGTTTTATAATATATATATATATATATATATATATATATGTAGTTAGTTTTAAAATATATATATATGTAGTTAGTTTTATAATATATATATATATGTAGTTAGTTTAATAATATATACAGGGTGTAACATTGATGTTAGGAGAAATTTTAAGGGGTTGTAGAGGGGTTGATTCTAAGACATATTTTCCTTAGCCATTTTTTAATTTAGGGCTTAAATTTTGAATTATTAAGGTTTTTCTGTACATTATATGATTGGCTGACGCGAGCGCGCTGTGACGTCAGTCAGCTGTAGCACCGCCGGCGCAACACCGTAACTAGCGGGGAAAAATATCGTGTCGCCCCAAGAAACAAAAATCCATTAAATTTTATGAGAATGTACAAATAACCATTAATAATTCAATTTTTTCTAAATATTCAATTAATACCTACCACAAATAGGAATTAATTGAATATTTATAATAAGCCCATGAAACTTTTTATTTTTTACTGTAAGCAATAGCTATTAAAGTTATTTTAAGAAAAAATCCTAACTTAAATAACAATTACTTAATAAATAATAAAAAGTTTCTTCAATTACACGCGCGAACCTATTAATTTATCACTAATTTTTAAGTAAATAGCATGCAAATTAGAATTAAAGTAAATAAAATATTTATTCGACTCACTAATTATTGAAGATTATCCAGACATCCTTCACGTAGTTTAGAATCTTCATTAATTTATAAAAGTTCACCTAATTTATTATTTTCACAAAAATAACAACACATAACCACACTTACTTCCACACACAATTTCCAGGTACTTTAATTAATTTCACTGTTCACAAGAATCACCTCACATGTCTTACCGTGTCCGTAATTAAATTGATATTTTTAAAGCTATACGCGAAAATAATTATTAATTTAATAATAAAAATTAAGGCACTATTATCCCTACACCGGCATCGTTCGCGCACTAACACTCACACTGTGAAGTTGCACACTGTCCACCTGCTGGGCCTTATTCTAATTATAGGCCACTGACCTACTTTCCTACTGGATCAGCTGATCAACTGAAGTCCTGAGAAAAAGGAAGAAGCCGAGGCTTCCTTGATTAGACTAAGTATAACATAGTAAATAATTATTGAAGTGACTACTTTTCTTACCTTGAAACTTTTTTTATTTTTTATTTTTTTAGTAAGAGGAAAACCCTCATGGGCACCTAGTCACCCACGCATTGAACAATGGGGACTAGGTAGTGTGAGACTCTTACTCACTAAAAACCTCTCTAGAAGATGCGCTTTCTTCCCGTCCTTCCTTCCCGTCCTTCCTTCCCGTCCTTCCTTCCCGTCCTTCCTTCCTGTCCTTCCTTCCTGTCCTTCCTTCCTGTCAAAAGAATTGATGGAAGCATCTTCTTGATCCTATTGCACTTCACAACACTTCACAACACTTCACAAGTTTATGCACCACATTTGTCAGTTTTTAATACGCGCGTACTTGACTGTTTATAATAAATGTTCGAATTGTCTTCCGCGAACAGTCAAGCACGTTTCTGCTCTTCGCAGAATAGAGTTCCGAACTCTATCGAATATCGCGTCATTGTCTTGGATCTCATTGCACGCGGCGAGTATTCTTGCAATGAGATCTTCTTCACTGTCGACTGGTGTCTCGTACACCAGTGACCTTACATGCCCCCATAAATAAAAATCCAGAGGTGTAAGGTCGGGCGAACGCGGAGGCCAAGGTGTAGCACTGCCTCTTCCGATCCAACGATTATTAAATTTGCGAATTAAATACTCGTTGGATTCACGCATGAAATGGGCTGGTGCGCCGTCGCTTTGCAGCCACATTTCTTCCCGAATCGCCAGTGGCACATTCTCCAGTAAAATGGGCAAAGTGTGTCTTAAAAAGTTCGCGTACACTTGCCCATTTAAACGCGGCGGCAGGAGATATGGCCCGACTATCTGGTTGTCGACGATCCCGGCCCAGATATTTACCGAAAACCGATTTTGGTTTGATGCAACAACCATTGCATGGGGATTTTCGACGTCCCACACATGGCTGTTGCGACTATTAAAGAAGCCGTTACGCGTAAAACACGCTTCGTCCGTAAAAAGAACGCGACGGAGAAAGTTATTATTTTCGCGGCACTTGTCTACAATCCACTCGCAATATTGCACTCGCGGCTCAAAATCCTGCGGCTTTAATCCTTGCACCTTTTGCAAGTGAAAAGGATGCAAGCCGTCCTCGTGTAAAGTTCTCCACACACTCATATGGTCAGTACGGAGCTCGCGCGCGACAGCTCTCGTACTGGTGGACGGATTTTCGCGGAAACGTTCTATCACTTCTTCTTCGAAATTAATAGTTCGCGTTGTCCTGTCCGCACCAGGAGCCACTCCGGGGTTTAACGAACCCGTATCTCGAAGTCTTTGCGCGAGTGCAACAAAATATCCGCGACCGGGAAGTCTTCTATCCGGAAATCGTTCGCGGTAAAGTCTTCGGGCTTCTTCTCGATTACCGTTCGCGGCACCATATGCTAATAGCATATCTGTTTTTTCGGCGTTCGTGTATAGATCTCGGCGATTCGTTTTAAGGCTTTTAAATAATTTGTTCACCAAGTCACTTAACGCCAAGTCCTCTCCGATGATAGAAGAGGACTGAAGGATTTTGTTTTGTTATAACGATTATTTCCCTATTGTCAGTGTTTTGTTATTTGATCTCTTCCAGAAAAAGTATTGCAGTAACCGTTGAATTTATAAAAAAAACTCATAAATAACTCGGACTATTGACTCCGCTGAGTTTTAATTTTTTTCTGGAAGAGGCAGTGCTACACCTTGGCCTCCGCGTTCGCCCGACCTTACACCTCTGGATTTTTATTTATGGGGGCATGTAAGGTCACTGGTGTACGAGACACCAGTCGACAGTGAAGAAGATCTCATTGCAAGAATACTCGCCGCGTGCAATGAGATCCAAGACAATGACGCGATATTCGATAGAGTTCGGAACTCTATTCTGCGAAGAGCAGAAACGTGCTTGACTGTTCGCGGAAGACAATTCGAACATTTATTATAAACAGTCAAGTACGCGCGTATTAAAAACTGACAAATGTGGTGCATAAACTTGTGAAGTGTTGTGAAGTGTTGTGAAGTGCAATAGGATCAAGAAGATGCTTCCATCAATTCTTTTGACAGGAAGGAAGGACAGGAAGGAAGGACGGGAAGGAAGGACGGGAAGGAAGGACGGGAAGAAAGCGCATCTTCTAGAGAGGTTTTTAGTGAGTAAGAGTCTCACACTACCTAGTCCCCATTGTTCAATGCGTGGGTGACTAGGTGCCCATGAGGGTTTTCCTCTTACTAAAAAAAAAAAAAATAAAAAAAGTTTCAAATGCTGGAATACAAACCACGCTTTATAATATCCGGCAAAAATGTTGGATACCTGATAGCAGGAATCAGATCAGAAGAATTATCAAGACTGTACACGTTGCGTACGATTTGACGGCAAATCGATTGCATACAAGATGAGCAACTTACCGACTCCACGCGTGTCACCCTCAATACCATTCACACATACGGGAATAGACTATTACGGACCATTTTTTCTAAAAGAAAAGAAATTTCGCAATAAAAATCGCATTAAGGCTTACATAGCCGTATTTGTATGCATGTCGATTAAGAACCTACATCTAGAGCTTGTATCGGACCTTTCCACTGACAGTTTTCTATCAGCATTACGTCGATATTGCGCAAGACGTGGAACACCAGCCCACATATATTCCAATAATGGTTCGAATTTTATTGGAGCTAATCGTCAGCTATCAGAATTATATGAAACATTATATCCCAAAAACCAACAAGGGGTAATCATTGATTATGCAAATGCTCATAAAATACATTGGCATTTCATTCCGGCTGCTGCACCTCTATTTTTGACCTTCATACTTTAAGGAATATTAAGTAATTTAAGGAGAACGTAGGAAAGGCATGGTATGCGCATCATAAAAAATAACACCAGAATGAAGGGGGGGGGGGTTTAAACAAATGAATACTCTCTTTATTTAACCGGGAAAATGGGCACTGCTAATTCCACTGACAGTGAAATTAAAGCCCGGTGCTTCTACTCGAAGGCATAAAAAAAACCTCTGCCAAATGCAGAGGAAAAAAGCCGCAAATAAAACAAAGGTAATTTCATGGCACACTCAGACACATTCATCCTGATACACTATACAATCATTTACAATAAATTTGAACTTTGGTGACACTCGGTAAGGAAGAAACTAATTAGTGGTTCGTGAGACGGGTCGGTAAGTCCGACCGGGATCACCCGTCAACGATCTCAGATACCAGGGGAAGATGCGCCCCCGGCAGATTCACTCAGATTCCATGATCTTTGGAACCAAAGTTCCCCTCTAGCTGGGAGGCCGCATCCCTGAAGAGGTCTTCATCCGAAGGACTCCCTCCAACGAACCAACAAAGGTGTCGTCCCCAGCCCCCGCAAGGCAAGGTCACCAAATCTATTACCAGAAATGGTCTTCAATACCCTGTGGTACTGGTCCTGCCTAACGTCACCTATATGGATATCCAATGCTTATTTTAGTTTTAATTTTATTAATCATTTTATCTGTTATTAATTCAGTGCAAGTTCATCTAAAAACCACTTAAATTATTATTAAATATTCATATTTATATTACTTTGATAAAAATGAAAATATATGTTTGAGCTCGTATAAGCATTGGATATCCATATATCTTTAGAGAATTATGAGTAGTGCCTGAAAGTAAAATAGGAAGCGGGATGTAACCGTATAAATAAATGGAAGAAATGAGATAATTTAATAATGTAATGAAAGAAGATCTTTGGAATACGACATGTAAAAAAAAATAAAGAATAAGAAAATTATTTTCTGCTGGGATTCGAACTCTTGCCGCTTGAACGCAGTGTCTCCTGTCAGTAGGTTCAACAGCGTCGCCTCTGGAAACTTGAAAAATTTACGCATTGGCGTCGTCGGACGATTAGACAAAGACGCCGTTCAAAAGACAGTCGAGTGAGAGAGAAGGCAATAGGGGACAGCCAGCATAGGACTTGACAAACGGACGCTGGGGTAACAATCGGTCGCCTGCACAGTCTTTCTCTCTCGCACTCACGCGTTTTTTAAAGGATAGACGATACAGATCAGCCCACTCCCAGTCCCCACCATGTCGCAGAGGAGAAGGAGTCTCGAGCGATATATATGTTGATCGCAAAGCTGCATGGATTCGATTCCCGATTGGGTATATAATTGTTATTTTTATATTAATCTTTTTCTTCATCTTTTTAAATTTGTATGACATTTCTAATATTATATTTGAATATAAACAAGTGTTGTAATATTTTATTCTAATCGTTAAAATTTTTTTTAAAATTATAATTGCTTTATAATAATGATTTAATAATTAATTAATAATAAATAAGTTGTAACATGTTTCCCTGCACTCCTGCCTGAATGCAGGGAAGGGGTGTCACCTTCGGCCTATCCCTCCTCGGTATCGTCCTTCAGGGCGCTAGCTGGTTAAGTCGGGTAACCAGCAACCCTTCCTGGAACATTCTGTCCTTCGGGAAACCCTGCCAAGTTCCCGAAATCCAGACATGACTCAATCCTCCTCTCGGGCTCGCCAGAGGGACAGGGCGGCATCTCCCGGCCACTCAGTCTCCCCTCAGGGCTGGCTCCGTTCGGTCACTGGAGTATCGGGATTCTGTTCCAGCCTCCTCAGGCCTGGAACTTACCTCCCCTCTTCCCGTCAACCCGCTTAGGGTTTTGGGTAAAGGGCGAGAGCGCTCGGTATTCCAGGAGAGTACTCCCCGGTCCCGATTCGGGTCGCCTCGCCTGGCCGATCCCGGCGTCTCGCTTAGGCCCTACGGCCTCTCCGGGTCTACGCCGAGTCGACCAGTCCCCGCTCCCCTCACGGACTGGTTACTCCCCATCCGATACCACGGCCTGGATCCAGGGTGCCTTCCGCCCCTTCTGGAGTCCAGCCGCCTGCCAGGAAAATCGGGGGATCCCTTCGGACTCCCTCGATTTCCCTGTCGGGACGTCGGCGGCCTCGTCTCTCCCACACACGCAGGCCAGCGCCTCGCGTTGTTGTCGACTCGACGGCTCACGCACGACTCCTCGACCCCGGGATCCTCTCCCGTTATCCCGTCTTGCGGATCCTCCCGTGTAGGCTGTCTCTCCCGTCTTAGGGTACCCTGACGGATACCCAACGACTTCCTGGGAGCGCCGGAACTCTCATCCGGACTTCTACCAGTCCTACAGGGACTCACTTAGGTTCCGCTTCCCCAGGGATACACAGCCTTGGCAGTCGGCTGCTGTATCCCGGTTCCGTTTCACCTCGCAAGCCAGGGTTCACAGGTCGAAACCCCGTTACTGCATTTCCTTTCCGAAATGCAGTCCCTTCCGTGATCTCGATCTATCGTGATTCAAGGGAATCACGACAGATGTCGCCACTCACACCTTTGTGAGGCGATTCTTATTCTTCTTTCTGAATGTTTTATTTGCGATATCACATGCAACAGGAATTCCTGTTACAGTGTTTACGACTCTTCTGAATTATGGCTTTGATTTAAACATTATAAGTTCACACGATAAAACACTTCTTGTCCTTCCATTGAGAATAAACAACTATATCATTAATCAACTCTACCCTGACACACACAAATTCACACAAGCTATGTGCAGGAAACAGTTACATGACAAAGGCAATGAAATTTTCCATTGTCTTTTTAATAACACTGCTCAATTACCGTATGATTGTACTGAACAAATAGTTAATTTTTTAAATGAAGAAGACATAAAAAGTTTAGTGAAAGCTTGTTCATCCTCTTTATCTTAGTTATTCAAATCAGGATACAAATTAGTCTTGCAGCAAACAGTTATATTTAAAATGCGCAAAGAGACTTAAAGATTTTAGATTGCATTTTAAATTTCGAATATTGTTATTTGAATTTTAACTCATATAGTTTTTAGTTATCATGATTATTACTTATTAGAAAAGACAAAAATACGAAATTATTTTCATTTAACTTAAAAATTATTCTTGTTTTTGAATAACGTACTTTGATTTTAAAATAAATTATTTAATATTTTCTAAGATAATAATTTCACGCCGTGACATCTCTTATGCTGATATAGCGAATTTTTTAATACAAATCTATGTTTTCATGTAATATATTAATATTATCTTGATAAAGAAACTATATATTATTGCAAATAGTCTATTAATCAGTAAACTGTAGTTTCATTTTTATAAATAATAATATTTATTTCAGAAAAACTTGTAATAATTGAAAAATTGTTATAATTTGTTGCACTTTAATGTACCTACTTATTTATTATTAATATTATTAACATGAATAAATAAAATATAATTAAGAATAATTGCTTATTGTTAAATGATTTATTGTTATACCTACCTACGACTTCCCATTTTCAACTTACGCATAGCAAACTCCCAACTCTCAAATCCTATCTCCATTTCTCATTACTTTTTCCCCATTTCTCTTCTTTTACCTTGTCACCATCCGCTAGTCTCTTTCCTACAACTTTCCCCATGGACTACACATTCTGTAACGGGTGTCTCGGTAAACGCGAGAGGATGTGAAACTCCCGATGTTTGAGATGCGAATATAATAGATAATTTATTTAAGTAGTGTTATGTATTTCCTCCCCCGTAGAGGAAACTAACGACTACACAAGGGACCCAGAGTGGCTTTCCCCTGGGTTGAGGACAAGGCACAATACATACAATAAAAACTCTCAAATTAAGTTTTAGCGCGTCTTTATTGGAATATGATTCTATACAATTCAACGATTCGTTTTGCGATAATCAATCGCCGCTGGTGTACAATTGTCAATTAAAATCCGAACAAATCGCACGGGGTGCTCGTACACTAAACGGCACGGATGGTGTCCCTACTCGACATAGAGTATAGCATTTACCAGGCTGGACAAATTTGCCCTCTCACTCATACGTGACGTCAAAATGCTTGTTGGTGGGGTAGTAGGAGAAGCGCGATTCTGGTCTAAACACATGAAGTATAGACATCTAATTTTGCATAAGATTTTGCACTAAATTTTGCATTATTTCTCATATTTTGTATGGAAAATAATATATAATTATTTTGTGCATACTTATTGATGATCTTTAGGATAAATCCTTTTTTTATAAAAAATAGCTGTTCCTGTATAATAATAATAAGACGAAAAAGAAGAAGAAGAAATAATGCAAAATTTAGTGCTTATCATATTTGCACGTGCGACGTTTAACGTTCACGCCGAGCTGTCAAATGGCGGTCTGCCGTAGCCCGCTCCTTAGTCGAAAAAGGATAGTTTAATGATTTTACAGACATGCTGCAGCGGCTGCCAAACAAGGATGCCGATAGGGACACCATCGTTGTCCGCAGAATTTTCGTCCCATATAAAGCTATCCTTATTATATAACGTGCGTAAGACGAGGATGAGGAATCGGAACACCTCCCACCAATTTCCCCTTAGCGCCCGCCAGTCAAAGAGTGTGGAATAGTAAGAGTTAAAAAATCTCCAGCATTCATCTGAGAAGGATAGATTATTATGCCTACTAGGAGGGGATAACTGCCGCCATCTCCTCCTGAAATAAGGATAGTTAAATACTTTTATAAGGCATGCTAAAGCGGCTGCGTGACAAAGACGCCGATATGGACACCATCGTTGTCCACAGAATTTTCATCCCATATAAAGCTATCCTTATCATTTAGCGTGCGTAAGACGAGGATGAGGAATCGAAACACCTCCCACCACGTTCTCCTTTGCCCCCGCCAGACAACCTATAGCTAAAGAAAAAGAAAAGGAAACCCTCGGCCGTGCTTTTGAGAGAGATAGCATGGTATAGTGTATTGCCATATACTGGCCTATACTTCATATATTTAGACCAGCATCGCGCTTCTCCTACCACCCCACCAACAAGCATTTGACGTCACGTATGAGTGAGAGGGCAAATTTGTCCAGCCTGGTAAATGCTATACTCTATGTCGAGTAGGGACACCATCCGTGCCGGTTGGTGTACACCCGCTAGCCTGTGCCGCGCGTCGAGCTGGACTTTCGCACGATAATCCGCCTGAGTCGGTAAAGCAGAGACAGCTCAGCCAGCGGCAACAACTAGCCTCGTGTTACTAAAAAGGCCGTCTAAAATATCCAGGAGCTTTTCGGGCAACACGGGCGGACATTACCTTTGGGAATGAGGGCCTAGTCCCGAGCTTTACTGCCGCTGCAAAGACATGTGACAGAGACAGGCGATTTCCTGCCTGCCTCTAGTCACCTGGATGTGTGTTGCGACTCTCACACATCGCGTTTGGGGAAACCATTATTGGACGCGGGTGTATGCATTTCTACACAGGCTGTCGGACCAATAGCTGAGGAACGGTGATAAGAAGGAGACACAACATCGTCGGAACACAGATACCATTAGAGTAGCAGTATTTAAGAATCTCCAGATGAGAACAATTGTTAATGGCATACTTCTCTCTAAAAATATAGAAATAGCAATATTAATTAGCAACAGAAATATTAATAAAAGTATTAAAACACGAATGAATGTACCCTTTTAAATTAACTTACCACTTTTAACTAAAAAGTTTTTCGTGTTAGCTCAATTCAAAAGATTTTGGTCCTTTCTTTTCTGTCACTCGTCATTACTGGTATCCCATTAGAGTAGCAGGATTCGAGTATCTCCAGATGGAAACAACAGCTAATGACATACATCTCCTTAAGAAAATAGAAATAAGAATATTCATTAGAATAGTAATAGAATTTTTGAAATGACGGATGACATATGCCAAATTATAAGACACATTTGTTTCAAGGTAAAACGAAAAACTTTTCAGCTAAAAGCCGTAAGTTAATTTTAATGAATGTCATTCATTCATGTTTTAATACTTTTACTTATCTCTCTTTTGCTAATTAATATTCTAATTTCTATATTTTTAGATAGAAGTATGCTATTAACTATTATTGTGATCTGGAGATTCTTGAATGCTGCTACTCTAATGGGATACCAGTAATGACGAGTGACAGAAAGGAAAGGGTAAAAATCTTTTGCAATGAGGAAACACGAAGGACTTTTTAGTTAAAAGTGGTAAGTTAATTTTAAAGCGTACAATTCATTTATGTTTTAATACTTTTATTAATATTGCAGTTGTTAATTAATATTTTTCTTTCTATATTGTTAGATAGAAGTATGCTATTAACTATTATTGTCATCTGGAGATTCTTGAATGCTGCTACTCTAATGGGATACCAGTTATGACGTGTGACAGAAAGGAAAGGGTAAAAATCTTGTGCAATGAGGAAACACGAAGGACTTTTTAGTTAACAGTGGTAAGTTAATTTTAAAGCGTACAATTCATTTATGTTTTAATACTTTTATTAATATTGCAGTTGTTAATTAATATTTTTCTTTCTATATTGTTAGATAGAAGTATGCTATTAACTATTATTGTGATCTGGAGATTCTTGAATGCTGCTACTCTAATGGGATACCAGTAATGACGAGTGACAGAAAGGAAAGGGTAAAAATCTTTTGCAATGAGGAAACACGAAGGACTTTTTAGTTATAAGTGGTAAGTTAATTTTAAAGCGTACAATTCATTTATGTTTTAATACTTTTATTAATATTGCATTTGTTAATTAATATTTTTCTTTCTATATTTTTAGATAGAAGTATGCTATTAACTATTATTGTCATCTGGAGATTCTTGAATGCTGCTACTCTAATGGGATACCAGTAATGACGTGTGACAGAAAGGAAAGGGTAAAAATCTTGTGCAATGAGGAAACACGAAGGACTTTTTAGTTAACAGTGGTAAGTTAATTTTAAAGCGTACAATTCATTTATGTTTTAATACTTTTATTAATATTGCAGTTGTTAATTAATATTTTTCTTTCTATATTTTTAGATAGAAGTATGCTATTAACTATTATTGTCATGTGGAGATTCTTGAATGCTGCTACTCTATTGGGATACCAATAATGACGAGTGACATAAAGGTAAGAATCAATATCTGGAAAATATAGCTATAAATCAAAAAATGTCAAGAGGAAAAGGTTCTTAGAATGGTCTCAGGAATCACCCTCTTTAAGGAATTGCGGTCGTTTTGTAACACCCTTTATATATTGATAGAGGGGAAGGGAGAGAAAAACGCAGTACTTAAAAGTACGTGGCTAAGCGCTCTCTTGATGGCAGTTTGACAACTATAGTCCTTTCGCTCGCACAATTTCTTCTCACAGCGAGTTCAAATTTCCTGCCTTTGTCCCAAGTTTTATAGAAGTGAAACAAAGATGAATGCTTTCGGCGAATGTTTCCCTAGCGATGTGATTCTTTCGATTTTTGATCAAGTGTCAAAAATCAGTAATAATTATCATTTCATTTATGCATACACTGGACGCCTGGCCAAGGATGCCATGTGCTTTTAAGACGCCAGCGAGCTGACTATCGCCCTCTTGCTCGAGCATTTATTTTTGATTGGCGATTTTATATTCTTTGCCTTTTTCTTAAGTCCTACCGAAAAGGGACATAATGCAGTACTTTCTACCTATATTTTTATAGGAACGTAATTTTTTGATTTTTAACGTTTCATCATAAATCGGGGGTTGGGGTGGTGGGCTTTTCGGATTCCGGTAGGGTGTTTCGGTGCTTAGCCCTAACTGGCGGCAGCGGCGGCCATTTCTCAGAGTCCGTTTTCTGGAAAAAAAATGAAATTAATCATTGAAGCATTTCAGTCGCTATGAAATTTCCGATAAGTTTGAGGGATTATGAAAAGAGTGATTTTCTTTTCATTTACTATTTGTCGATCTGAATTTTAGTTTGTAAGATATTCAATGGTAAAAGTACATTAATTAAATACAAACAGTCAACTATTTGAAATGAGAAAACACTACTGTGTCTTACTTCACGTAACGGATTGTCTCTATCTAATGGTACCTTTATTATTGAAAATCTTGAAAACTAATCATCACATTGATAAATCGTAGATGAAATAAAATCTTTCCTCTTGCAAGCCCTTCAATTCATTGAACATGTCATTGTCACAAACACTGTTGTTATTAAAGAAATTTTGTTACGAGTCACGCACCGCTTCGCGTAAATTATTCTAATTCTAATGAAAAACCACTATAATAAAAAAGAGAATGAACAAATTTATTAACTAATAACTTAATCGATCTAGAAAAACGAATAAGAAGTACTTGTAACAAATGTGTGATTTTATAAAGAGATCACTATAAGAAAAATGTGTCCGTTCATTTTCACATCTGAGTTAAGTCTTTATAAACCACACGTTTGTAACACGGAAAATATTCAAAATGTGTACTTACGACATTCTTTTTCACCACTGTTGAAAACCGTACAATTATGGTTCGATTTGCTGGTGGAAATTTTGTTAGAATAAAGAAGAGAAAAAGACCACCATTTTGACCAATCAAGTCGCTGTTCTTTATGCGATATAGATATTAGACTTATTAGTATGCGTGTGTTCCGCATAAGGAGTATAACGACTTTCAATAGTTGCCGCCTTTTAATCAACACTATTTTACCGCCTTATTTTCAGCGCGATACGCCGCGTATTTTATTCACGACTCAATTCAATGAAAGAACATTGTGCTGATAAATTGAGAAAAGTAAAAAACTCCGATATCCTATTTGACAAACGCCTTTAAAATTTTTAAAAGTTAGTTAAAATAATTTAACAATTATAACTAATTTAATCCTTGTATTTTATCGAATAAAATGAACATAAATTAATTATAGTAAACATAAAGCTTTATCGTTTAGAAAAATTGCAGTTTATAACACTTTCCCATTTGTTAAAAAATCGCGTTAATTTCGTATTACATAATAACTGTTAAAAACAAAGCATATGCTATAATACTAATTGTTCGAGCGGTTTACGTAGAAGAAGGTGTCGCTCCAGTTCTAGGATCGATTCTTTTGACTAATTTTATTTTTTTATTTATAACATACACAGGGTGGAACATTGATGTTAGAAGAAATTTTAAGGGGTTGTAGGAGGAATGATTCTAAGATGATTTTTCGTTTACCACATTTTAATCTGAACCTTAATTTTTGAGATATTTAATGATAAATGTACTATTAGTTAGACAGAGACAGTCAATTGGTTGAAGTGAGATAACACCATCTGTCTTTGTCTAACTAATAGAAACTTTATCATTTAATATCTCAAGAGCTAAGCTTCAGATTAAAATGTGGTAAATGAAAAATCGTCTTAGAATCAGTCCCTCTACAACCTCTTAATATTTCTCCTAACATCATTGTTACACCCTGTATGTAATTTACTTTCAGATTATACTTAAATGTAAATATATTTTCGCGGAAATTGGATATCTATAAAACTTCCATAGGCAGTCTTAATGCAGACTTTTGGATAATCCTAAAGACATTTAAGACTTCCTCTGGAAGTCTTCAAGACCTCAGATTCCTATGTGGGTTGCTATGCGTAAGATAGAAATGGGAAGTGGTAGGTAGGTGTAAAAATGAATCATTTACAAATTAGCAATTATTTTTAATATTTTGTTTAATTGTGTTAATAATATTATAATAAATAAAAAGGTACATTAAAGTGGAACAAATTAAAGATGTTTTTAATTATTAAAAATTTTTCTGAAATAAGAATGATTAATTTATAAAAATGAAAATACAGTTTACTAATTAACAAACTACTTGTAATAATATTTTGTTCATTTATGAAGATAATATTAATATTACATGAAAACTTAGGTTTGCATTAAAAATTTCGCTATATCAGCGTAACAGACGTCACGGCGTGAAAATATAATCATAGAAAATATTTAAATAATTAATATTAAATTCAATGCACGTTATTAAAAAGATAATAATTTTTAAGATTTTTGAAAATAATTAAGTATTTTTTATTTTCTAATAAGTAACCATCATGATAACTAAAAATTATGAGTTTAAATTCAAATAACAATATTCGAAGTTCAAAATGCAATCTAAAATTTTTATGTCTCTTTAAGCATTTTAAAAAGTCTAATTTGTATCCTGATTTGAATGACTAAAATTAAAAGGATGAGCAAGCTTTCATTAAACTTTTTATGTCTTCTTCATTCAAGTAATTAACTATTTGTTCAGTACAATCATACGGTAATTGAGCAGTGTTATTAAAAAGACAATGGAAAATTTAATTGCCTTTGTCATGTAACTCTTTCCTAAACATAGCCTGGGTGAATTTACTTTTTATCATTCCAGCATATACTGGAAACTTTGTTTTATAGCTTTCTGATTTTAAAACCTTTACTATATTTTTATTCTTCACATATGTTAATATTGAATTTGTGTTTTTTACTAAGAAATCGTAAAATGAAATCTTATCATTGATCTTCTCACACCTCATCTTTGCAATCTCTTTTCTACATAGAAGCTTAAACTCCCTCATATTTTTAATTCTCATTAATTTTAATAGTTTTCGGTCTACAGGTAAATTTGCGATTTTCATTTTAATTACGTGGCTGTTAAGAACTACAGCAATTTCGTCATTCAAATAAGAATAAAAATCAAGATCGTGATCATCCGAGTTATCAATAAAGTTATAATAATCATCATCAATATCGCTATCAACATTATTATAATCATCCAAGTTGAAATCATCATCATCATTATCAGAATCGTCATCGATATTATAATTATCACTATCAGAATCAGAATCATCACCATCACTATCACCATCATCATCATCACCAGAATCGTTATCAAAGTTATAATCATCACTATCACAATCATCATCATCAGTGTCAGGGTAGAGTTGATTAATGAAAAAAAATTGTTTATTCTCAAAGGAGGGGCAAGAAGTGTTTTATCGTGTGAACTTATAATGTTTCAATAAGAGCCATAATTCAGAGGAGTCGTAAACGCATATTCATGTATTTTTTCAGCTGCGATGTAAAGTGCTGTTCTACCATAATCATCTATAGAGTTAATATCAGCACCAAATTTTAAGAGAATCTCAGTAATTTCCCGAGAGCCTTTCTTAGCAGCCAAGTGTAGTGGTGAGATGCCATTTCTTATTTTATAGTTAACATTTGCATTATATTCAAGAAGAATTTCCACAATTTCTGTATATCCTTTTAGAATTGCTACATGAAGTGCTGTCACACCATCTTCAGTCACAGCATTCACATTAGCGCCTTTACTTAGAAGTAGATTAGCAATTTCTGCCTTAACATTTATATTATGATCTTGAATAGACGGATGTCTGAAAAAATCGTTCGTTTCAGTTAAAACAGTAAAATGTAATGCTGTCCTTCCAAATTCATCGATAGCATTAATATCGGTATCATATTGCAAAAGAGCTTTACCGATTTCTAGGTAAGTTAGAAAGAGACAGATAGATAGTTGAAGCGAGACAGAGTGGCGCCCCCACACTCCAACTATTGGATCTCTTTCTAACTAATGGTATCTTTATTGTTGAATATCTGAAAAATGAAGCTTCAAATAAAAAAATGCCAACAAAAAAAAAAGTTATTAGAATTACGTCAGGAACCACCTCTCAAGAAATGTCTCCTTTTTCCGGAAACCCTGTATATATACGTGTGTATGTGTTTATATATATATATATCAGTAGTTTCAATACTTTTCCGCTAGATGGCTACGAAGGCAAAATTTCTCGAAAATGAAATGTTTCTCCGAAAAAGTTATATACCTGCTTTTCAGGGACAGCCACTCATTAGTATTCTCACAAACCTAGAGGATTAGAAGGAAACATCATATTGTGCATGTGCAAGAAAGAGTCCTTTCTTCCAAGACCGACCTGCCGCAGACTGCTATATAAATCGGATACAAATATTTTGAGTTTCAGTAAAGTACCAGAGTGAAGTTGAGGAAAGAAGTTAAAAGTTTTGGTGTTTATGCTACTTCATAAAACTCCACATCATACTTTGGAAGTTTATGCACAGACACTAGTGGGTTCTATTAAATATTTTTATTGCATTTTAAAGGAAAGTGTACGTAAGCATTTACATTATTGTGCAAGATAATAAAAATATTATATTTAAATTAGTGTGTGTGACTTATATTGAATACTATAAAAAATAGTATATTATTTATCTAACAACTATTATATCATTTGAAATCTGCAATTGTTACCCATTATCAGCAATCATGTCACGTAATCAGACTATAACAGAGAGAATACTTCTTGCTGTTATCGAAGGAAAATTAGAAATAGTAAAAATGTTAATCAATTCTAATGGACTGCCTTATTCAGAAGCATGGTTAGATGAACATATTTTACTTTGTAATGCTCTTAAGAAGAAAAATGAAAATGTTGCTGAACTGCTTTCAGTAAGCAGTTCTAAAGTTGTCAATATTTCCGAGTTATTACATGTTGCTATTGCAAGAGGTTATTCGAACATTGCCGAAAACCTACTAAAGTATGGAGGTGATGTTAATTTGTTACATAACTTAAAATCTACGTATGGTTTTACACCTTTACATACTGCAGTCGAAAATCAACGAGAAGAAGTAGCTAAATTATTGATAAGTTATGGAGCTGATATAAATTCTCAAGATAATATAGGGAAAACTCCAATATTTTATGCTACTGAGAATGCTGATTTAAAGATTACCAACCTACTTTTAACTAATCGAGCTTATGTAAAAGAATATCCTGAACTATTGCGCAATGCTGTTAAGAATGATTACATAGAAATCGTTAAAGCTCTTTTGCATTATGATACTGATATTAATGCTATCGATGAATATGGGAGGACAGCATTGCATTTTACTGTTTTAACTGAAACAGACGATTTTTTCAAACACCTTTCTATTGAAGATCATGATATTAATGTTAAAACAGAAATTGCTAATCCACTTCTAAGTAAGGGCGCCAATGTGGATGCTGTGACAGAGGATGGTGTAACAGCACTTCATGTGGCAATTCTAAAAGGATATACAGAAATTGTGGAAATTCTACTTGAATATAATGCAAATGTTAACTATAGAATAAGAAACGACATCTCACCCCTACACTTGGCTGCTAAGAAAGGCTCTCAGGAAATTACTGAGATTCTCTTGAAATTTGGTGCTGATATTAACTCTATAGATGATTATGGTAGAACAGCACTTTACATCGCAGCTGAAAAAATACATGAATATGCGTTTACGACTCCTCTGAATTATGGCTCTTATTGAAACATTATAAGTTTTTTTTTTTTTTTTTTTTTATTAAAAGCTATGGAACCTCATACGAGGTTATTAGCAGTGAATCCTTGATTGGAAACACTAACAAATACATGTTTGTTTACATTACATTACATTAATGTTTGTTCTTATCTTTACGGGTGCACATTGATTCTTTTGAGGAACTTATGTATAATCATTAAAGGCTCTATGCTTGGCTTACGTAGAAATTCGTCTATAAAAAGTGGAGGGGATAGACCCATTCTTCTTAAAGGTTGGAAAAGACTGACTCTGTATTCACTATATAACGGACAGTGCCATATGACATGGTCAAGGTCCTCCTCAGGATGGCCACAGGAACATTGAGGATCGGAGATGAAATGAATTCTGGCTAAAGAAGAACCTAGGTGGTAGTGATTTGAGCGAGATCTGTTAACCCAGGTAGTAAAGTCTCTAGGTAGTGATTTGGAGGCAAACCAAGGAGTATTAGCAGGAGGAAAAAATTGTTCAAAAAATTTGGTGCCTTTATAGGAAGATTCCTCAAAGAGGAAATTCCGGTTGTCCTTTCTTGTTTGCGTCTTGAAGATTGTTGATAGGTCAGTGAAAGGAACAAGATAGTCGGACGATGGGAGAGATGCAGCTGCACTTTTGGCAATTAAGTCCACCTTTTCATTGAACTCGATGCCCACGTGGGCTGGGATCCATATAAGGTGGAGGTTACGGTCATTTGTGAATTCTTGTCCTATAATATTTTTAATGTCCAGCAAGTAAGGGTTAATTTTTGCTTCAATAGAGACTTTTGCCAAGGATAAGAGGAGACTTAAACAATCAGTGTAAATGTATGTGTCTTTATGAGTAAGGGTGACGGCATGTCTAAGGGCTAGAAGAATTGCTATGCATTCAGCAGTGAAGGAGGACATGTGGCAATCTAGACCAACCGAGAAGATTTTGTCAATGTCAGGGGAATAACATGCGGAGCCCACTCCCTTGGAGTCATCCAACCTACTGCCGTCTGTGAAAAATGAAATGGACCCTGATGAACGATTAAACCAGTGCAATTTGAATTCTGTATTTGGTGATGGAGACTTTTTAAGGCGGGATCCCAGGTCAGTATAGATGGAAGTTGCAAGGTTGAGAGTCCTAAAGCCATGTGTATAAGGAGGGAAGTTAGAGTCTTCTCTAATTATTTTTTTAAGTGGAAGGATTTCGTTAATGTGTAGTGGGAAGGCAGTGTATGCTTTATTAAGTAAAACATCCCAAGAGGCAGAGGAGGTGAGTCTGACTATGGTCTTGAACAGAATAGAACCGCTATTGGAGAGACAACGGGCTAAGAATTTATTTGAAAGAAGGGTTGAACGCTGCTGAATGGATAGGATATTTGATTCTCCGAGGAGAATATTGGTAGGAGTGCTGATTCTATAGCCTAAGGCAATTCTAATTGCTGCAAATTGAATTCTTTCTAATGGCAAAATTTTGTGTTGGGTAGAGGGAAGATACAGGAAACTATTGTAATCTATGATAGATCTAATAAGGCTTTTGTAGAGAATCAAAAGGGTAAGAGGGTCAGCACCCCATTTAATGCCACTGACAAATTTTAGGATGTTAATTCTATCGAAGCATTTCTTTCTAATATAATCAATGTGGACTTTGAATTTAAATTGATAATCAAAAATAATGCCTAAAAATTTAGCAGAAGGAACCGATTTAATTTTATGACCTTGAATAGAAATAGAGCATACTCCTGGAGGAATATATTTCTTGTTAAAATGAATTAACCTGGTCTTGTCTAGTGAAAGAGTTAGCCCCAGATCACGTAAGTTGGAGCCTATGATGGAGATGGAGTCCTGCATAATGGATTTTCTGGATGCTGGATTAGTAACAGGGAGGAAAATAGCAATATCATCAGCGAATTGGGAGACAAAGACTCTTTCATCAGTGTTCCTGAGCAAGTCAGAGACATATAACAAGTATAGGAGAGGGCTCAAAACGCCACCCTGAGGAAGACCTCTGAAGACACTCCTTGTGATTGTTTTGTTATTATCGAGGGCGAATGTGACATGACGTTCGAGAGTTAAGAAGTTGACAAATCTGATAATGTTAATGGGACAGCCCAACTTAAGGAGTTTGGCTATGAGAATGTGGTTGTTTACACCGTCGAAAGCACCTTTGACATCCAGGAAGCATGCCAAAACATCCTTGCCTCTGGAAAAAGCCTCTTCAATAGTTAGAGTAAGGAGTGCAATATTATCGGAACATGATCTTCCGCTTCGAAATCCGACCTGGGAAGGAGGAATTAGTTCTTTGGATTCAACATACCATTGTAGTCTTCTTTTTATCATTTTTTCGAATATTTTGCATATGCAAGAAGTGAGGGAGATTGGTCTGAGGTTGTTGCTGTCTCTTTTGCTAATGAAAAAGGTGAAGGAATTTTTCCTTGAGGGGGGATACGTGTTGTTAGTATAAAAATGGTTGAAAAGTTCTAGAAGCAGTATTTTGAGAGGATGTGGAAGTTCCGTAATGAGGGAGTATTCGATTTCGTCAGGATCGGGAGAGGCGCCAGTGCTGCATCCCTTAAGAGCCACGTTGAACTCCTGTTCTTCAAATGGACCATCCAAGAAGTCACAGGCATTGTTGATAGAGCTCGGTTGTATGTCTGAGAGTGATTGAAGAGAAACCCACGAAGGAGCCAGTTTATCAATTTGTTCAAGAATCTTAGTTTCTCTCAGTTCCATAGGGATGGTATTAGTGTTAGGTTTGATGGAGGTAAAGCTGTTCTTAAGGATTTTACATTTGTTCCATACATAAGAAACATTACTGGAAAAATTAATAGACTTAGCAAATTCTCTGAAGCAATCTGTTTTTCTCTTTTTTATGTATTTTTTAGCCACAGCTATACTTCTTTTGTATTCTATGTAATCAGTGGTATTTAGCGTGTAGCGCCATTTTTTGAGGGCTGCTTTTCTCAGTCGAATTAATTTATCACATTCAATATCCCACCAAGGGACAGGATTGTGTGAGGGGTTGAGTATGGGTATGTTTTGCTTCGGGGAGGGGGTACATTCCTTGATTGTACTAATCATATGTTCACATAGAAGATTATACTTTTCTATAGGGTTGAGGACTAGGAAGTCTGAAGACCGGAACGAATTACTAACTGCAGTTAACTTAGCGGAATAGAGGTTCCAGTTGGTCTTTTTGGAAGAGAGTCTGCGTTTCTTTTTGTTCAGGAAAAGCGATTTTTTTGAGGAGAACTGGATTTTGAGGGGAAAGTGATCTGACCCCCAAGGGTCTTCGTTGATTGAGAAGGAGATAAGGCCAAAGATGTCAGTAGAAGTGAAAATGAGGTCAAGATTAGACGTTTTATTGCGGAAGAAATCAATGTGAGTTTTAGAGGAAACATTTAAGAGTATGAGATCAGAATGTAGAACGGAATTATATAAGGATACTCCATTCCGGTCACTATCGGCACAACCCCAAGCGGTGTTGTGAGCGTTGAAATCGCCAATGACCATGCATGATCCGTGATCCAGCAAGGAGCTGAACAGTGAATTCCACACAGTTTCTGGAGTAAAATAGTCAGGAACTCTATAGCAAGCCATGATCGATAAGTTGGGAATAATATTGGTGATCACAATGGTACACACTTCCAATCCCGTCTCCATAGAGCAGAGGCTGGGGATGAGTTGGAAAGTTAGGGATTTTCTGAGAAGGAGAACTATACCACCCCCCGGCCTATTTTTTCTGTCAAATCTAAGCACATTGAAACCTGAGAAGTTAAGTTTACTGTTATCAGAGAGCCAAGACTCTACACCAATAAATATGTCCGTTTCTGAGAGATTCTGGGTCAATTCATCCTTTTTGTTCCTGATGCCTCTTGTGTTCCAGAAGGTGATTCTGATGTTGTGAGGAGAAAGAGAAGGCAGATTTTCTGCGCTCATCGAGTTGTAGTTGTGTTTGTTGATTAGGTGTCTTCCTGTTGAAGAGTGGTCATGGGATTAGCCGTTAGATTTGGGCTTAGTTGGTCTTTTGTAGGTGGATCCAGGTCGAATTCTATCTCCATTTCACTGTTGTAAGATGCTGAGGCGTTGGAAGAACTATCGTCCTCATTCCAGGACGTGTAAACTTCTAGTTTTTTAATAATTTTCGAGAATCTACTTTTAGTTGCCCTGTCGTTTAGGTTGGGGTAGATTTCTCTAAGCATAAGGCATATTTGACTAATGTCTTTAGTGTATTCTAAGGCGAGCTTGGTGAGATTACTATTGCCTTTGGCTCTTATAAGAAATTCTTTTAGTTTGGGGTAGTCCAGAATGTATGCATTTGGATGTTGGATAAGAATATGCTTGATGGGAGAAAGCACTAGTTCCATGACTTTCTCTGGTGATTCCGTCTGTTTAGTGGAGGTAGATGTGTCACCCTTGATTCGTTTTTTAGCAGCAGCATTTTTGGGAGTAGCGAAAGTTGCCTGAGTAGTGAGTGAGATAATGTCTGCAGTAGATTTAGCAGCTGTAGGAGCTGTAGTTGGAGGAAGAATAGAAGACAATGAGACTGAGTCTTTAGAATTGGTTTTTGAAGAGACTGAAGAATCAGTAGATAGCGGTCTTTTAAGTGGAGTTGTACTAGTAGATGGTTGTAAGTCGTCATGTGGCTGTGTTGAGGAAATATTGGGGGTGGCTTCTACTAATTTTTTGCTATTTTCTTGAGTGAAAGCACCAGTTATATTATTTTGAGAAGGGCACAGTTTGGCTAAGTGGCCTTCCTGTTTACAGAGAAAACAGGCCAAATTGTCTGTAGAGATGAATATTCTGTAAGCCGTCTTTTCATATTCAATTAAAATATTGTCCGGAATTTTGTCAATGTCGTCAGGATGAATATAGACTTGTCGTCTGAAGCTTAGAATATGGGAAAAACCTGCCTCACTAAAGCCAGCTCTAATAAATGACATTTGTGACGTTGTTCTAATGTTTATATTTCTGAGATGGTTAACAAGTTCGTCATGAGGAAGAGAGGGACAGACATTAGATAGAATAACACGTACGGACTTGGTAGTCAATGGTCTAATTGGAAGATTTCGTCCGTTAATGGAAATAGAAACTTTTTCATTGTGTAGTTTGTCTACTAGAAATTTGTCTGACAGATACACACAAACTCTATTATTGGATATTTTTGATGCGAACCTTATATTAGTAGGAGCCATAATTGTTCCTAAGGCTTTAATGTACTCCTTTATGGGTATATCGTTGAAAGCGTCAATGATAATGCCCTGTTCTTTCTTCGGAAAACAGTCTTTTTGGATGATTTTGGCATATGAGAGAGGAGCCACGTTACTCCGCGTAGGGGTGTTATCTGAGTTACTTTCTGTAGTTGGATCCATGTTGATGGGATTTGGAAGACTCCTGTACTCAGAAGTACTTCCTGAAGTTGGTTTTGAAGAGATCAGTTTTTTCCCTCTTTCCTTCAACTCGATCGAAGGTGTAAGAAGTATGTGCACAGAGAAAGCCAAATTCTGAGTAATGACGCGTCGCAGGAGTTTATAAACACGTCTACACGGTATCACACAATATTTGAGACTGAAACATTATAAGTTCACACGATAAAACACTTCTTGCCCTTCCATTGAGAATAAACAACTATATCATTAATCAACTCTACCCTGACCCTGAGGATGATGATTTTAATAGTGATGATTATAACCGTGATAACGATTCTGATGTTCGTGATGATGATCGTGATGATGATGAAGATGAAGATGAAGATGATGATGATGATGATGATGAGAGGAGGAGGAGGAGGAGGAGGAGGAGGAGGAAGAGGAGGATGATTCTGATTCTGATTCTGATTCTGATTCTGATTCTGATTCTGATTCTGATCATTTTGATGGTAATTATTATGACATTGATGATGATTTTGATAATGAAGATGAGTGTTATAACTTAATTGATGACTCTGATGATCACGATCTTGATTTTTATTCTTATTTGAATGACGAAATTGCTTTTATTCTTAAATGTCACGTGATTCAAATGAAAATCGCAAATTTGCATGTAGATCAAACATTTTTAAGATTACTGAGAATTAAAAATATGAAGTGGTTTATTATTCTATGCAGAAAAGAGATTGCAAAGATGAGGTCTGAGAAGATAAATGATAAAATTTCATTTAACGATTTCTTAGTAAAAAACACAAATTCAATATTAACATATGTGAAGAATAAAAATTTAGTAAAGGTTTTAAAATCAGAAAGCTATAAAACAAAGTTTCCAGTATATGCTGGAATGATAAAAAGTAAATTCACACAGGTTATGTTTAGGAAAGAGTTACATGACAAAGGCAATGAAATTTTCTGTTGTCTTTTTAATAACATTCCTGAATTACCATATGATTGTACTGAACAAATAGTTAATTTTTTGAATGAAGAAGACATAAAAAGTTTAGTGAAAACTTGTTCATCCTCTTTATCTTAGTTATTCAAATCAGGATACAAATTAGTCTTGCAGCAATCAGTTATATTTAAAATGCGAAAAGAGACTTAAAGATTTTAGATTGCATTTTAAATTTCGAATATTGTTATTTGAATTTTAACTCATATAGTTTTTAGTTATCATGATTATTACTTATTAGAAAAGACAAAAATACGAAATTATTTTCATTTAACTTAAAAATTATTCTTGTTTTTGAATAACGTACTTTGATTTTAAAATAAATTATTTTAATATTTTCTAAGATAATAATTTCACGCCGTGACATCTCTTACGCTGATATAGCGAAATTTTTAATACAAATCTATGTTTTCATGTAATATATTAATATTATCTTGATAAAGAAACTATATATTATTGCAAATAGTTTGTTAATCAGTAAACTGTAATTTCATTTTTATAAATAATAATTTTTATTTCAGAAAAACTTGTAATAATTGAAAAATTGTTATAATTTGTTGCACTTTAATGTACCTACTTATTTATTATTAATATTATTAACATGAATAAATAAAATATAATTAAGAATAATTGCTTATTGTTAAATGATTTATTGTTACACCTACCTACGACTTCCCATTTTCAACTTACGCATAGCAAACTCCCAACTCTCAAATCCTATCTCCATTTCTCATTACTTTTTCCCCATTTCTCTTCTTTTACCTTGTCACCATCCGCTAGTCTCTTTCCTACAACTTTCCCCATGGACTACACATTCTGTAACGGGTGTCTCGGTAAACGCGAGAGGATGTGAAACTCCCGATGTTTGAGATGCGAATATAATAGATAATTTATTTAAGTAGTGTTATGTATTTCCTCCCCCGTAGAGGAAACTAACGACTACACAAGGGACCCAGAGTGGCTTCCCCCTGGGTTGAGGACAAGGCACAATACATACAATAAAAACTCTCAAATTAAGTTTTAGCGCGTCTTTATTGGAATATGATTCTATACAATTCAACGATTCGTTTTGCGATAATCAATCGCCGCTGGTGTACAATTGTCAATTAAAATCCGAACAAATCGCACGGGGTGCTCGTACACTAAACGGCACGGATGGTGTCCCTACTCGACATAGAGTATAGCATTTACCAGGCTGGACAAATTTGCCCTCTCACTCATACGTGACGTCAAAATGCTTGTTGGTGGGTGTGCGTAATTAACAGGTGCGTTAGTTACTTCCACGAGCTGAAAGACGAAAGGAGGTTTTCTGCAGAAGAAGTTGGACGCTAAGCTTAAATAAAATTATGTTTAATTAAAGAAAGTTACAAAAAGGGCTGAGGGATACTGGACCCAACAGCGGCAATACAAAAAGTACGATCCAGAGATTGACCAGGAGTCCTGATCAACCCACTGGTCGTAGAGTCGAAAGGCTGGTCACACGGCTGGCGTAGTGACCAGTTCCGACTGTACTTCGTGGTTCGACTGGCGAACGCGAAGCGACGGCACCGATGTTCAGTATCCCGCGGTCGGAATGACTGAAGTACCCAGAGGAATGAAGACCGCGCAAGGAGCCCTTGCAGGACGGCAGGAGGATGTCTGGCCAAGAGCCTTGGTGAGACGGAAAAGAGAGAGAGGAAGATCTCGAGAGCCTCAAGATCTGGCCTGTGGTCGGATGTGCTGGGTACTGCGCTGGGCAGGTGCTTCGTCGCTATTGATAAGAGGACATGGTCCCTTTATCAATAGCGAGAATCGGTAAGCAGGGCCGTATAGGCGCGCCGCGCGGGCCTAGCCATCTAGCGGCCTTGGGCCGTACTAGACGTTATCTCGTACAAAACATTCCCCCCGTTAACGCCCCTGTGGCGTTAACCGAAAGATGACGGAGATGTTTGCAGATTGCCCCTTTACACAAAAAATGTTCTCATTGAACTAAAGAAAGAATAATTTTTCAGCCTAAAAAAAAATAATAATAATAATAATAGGCCGAACTTTTGAGGGTTCGCAATGACCCTGATGTGGTAAAGGCTTGAAAAACTTAAAAACTAAAACCGCACGCAAAGAAGAATATAAGAACACTTAAAAACTAGAATCCGCAAGCAAATGGATAAGAAAACTTAAAACTAACGCAGGTAAGGTGCGTGGGCACTAATACGCCTGTTTGGCTCGGAAAGCCAGTTTGGCGGATGAAAGCTGGAAATCCTTGCTCCAGCGCAGGGTGATTTTTCCTTGGGAAGCCCAGTCCTTCCATTGACGGAACTTCCGTACTGCTGTCAGCGGAGCGGCGATGATGATACCGAAGCATCGTATGTACAAATGGGTGGAGTCTCGGCTAATCTCCTTGGCCGTGCTGTCATGGATGATCCTCTGGTCCCACATGGAGGCGTCTAACGTGGGCAAGTCCACTGGTTCCACGAACGTTGCTTCTTGATCCAACGGACTGTCACCGTGCGTTAAAGCCGTGAGGAGAATCTGCACTGGGAGCTGTAGTGTCGTTGATGCGCCCAAGTCTGGCGAGGCAGGTTCAATCGCCGAGGTGGAGGTTGCGTCGTCGAATGCATCGGCGTGTTCGTCGGCGAATTCGGCAAGAAATTCGTCGTCGAAACTCTCCAGAGTTGGTTCTCCAAATTTCTCCAGGAAGATCCTTACTTCATCCTCCAGGTCCAGGCGAATAATGGAATCCATCACTGCTAGTTTGCTTTGTCGTTTGACGTACTTGCCTTTAATAGCTTTAAATGGCACTGTAAGGGTTAGTTCCTTGGGAGGTCCTTTTATAGTGTGAGGTAAACAAATGTTGTTTGACGTCACGAGTTTTTCTGTCAGATGAATTTGAAACAGATGTGCCATTATCAAAACGGACAACCAACTATAAAAGCAAGTGAAGTTTTACGAAGTGGGCAGTTTACATAATTGTGTGATGCTGCGCTGCACTTCTTTATGGGCAGTCTTGACCAGTGCGACTCTAGACACTGAGTCCGACCCGGGAATCATTTTGATGATTCTCCCCATACTCCACTTGCAAGGTGGATTTGAATCCTTTAGGATTACCACATCTCCTTCTTTAAGAGTTTGTTCCTTCTTCCTCCACTTTGCCCTGGGTTGCAAGGAATGGAGATATTCTCGAGCCCACTTTTGCCAAAATGTTTCGGCCACTTGTGAAACGTGTTGCCATCGACTCAGTGTGGAGAGTTTCATATTCAACGTGGATTTCTCTGGCGCAGTCAATATTGGGCGGCCGATCAAAAAATGCCCAGGAGATAAGTAATCCAGACTGTCAATATCATCATGAAGACGCATCAACGGTCGAGAATTAAGACAAGCTTCTATTCGACAAAGCAACGTCTCCATTTCTTGTGAGGTAGGAACAAACGCACCCAGAACTCGTCGTAAGTGATGTTTCACAGCTCGTACTCCGCTTTCCCAAATTCCACCCCAGTGTGGGGTGGCAACGGGGATGAATCTCCAATCGATTTTTTGACATATTTCGGAAGTCTGAGCGTGATTTCGAGCATCTCTGAACACTCTTTTCAACTCAGCGTATGCTCCCAGGAAATTGGACCCATTATCAGAGTAAATCATAGCGGGTTTTCCTCTGCGAGCTATAAATCTAGTCAGAGCGGCCAAAAACTCCTCCGTGGTGTAGCTGGACACCAATTCCAGATGGACGGCTCTAGTGGCCATACATACAAACACTGCAATGTAGGCCTTGGTGGACTTAGCATTGCGCCCTGCATGCTGCTTGACCAACATTGGTCCGGCATAATCTATGCCTGTGTGCTCAAAGGGTGAGCTTCTTTGTACCCCTGAGGCTGGTAATGATCCCATGAGTTCTGTGCACGTGTTGCCCTTACACTTGGCACAATTTAAGCACTGACGCAATACCTTCTTGGTCGTATTACGTCCATTTATGATCCAATACTCAGACCGCACTAGAGCTAACGTCAATTGCAATCCTCCATGCAGAGTGTCAAGATGAGCTTTGCGGATGATTAACGTCGCTATATGCGATTCAGGAAGAATAATTGGATATTTTTGCGTATCCGGTAGCGTGGAATTAGCCAATCGTCCTCCCACTCTCAAAATTCCTCCCTTCACAAAGGGATTCAGTGCACTCAATGCCGATGATTTTGCAAGTGACTGTCCTTTCGTCAGGGCAGTAAGTTCTGCTTCAAAAGCTTCTCTTTGAACGGCTTTGATGACTTGCTGCTCTGCCAAACGATATTCCTCATAGCTGGGATGAAGATGAACCGGTACTGACTGTCGATGATGTGCTCGAGTAATGAATCGTCTTGCATAGACCATGATTCTTACCAACCTTGACCATGATGAGAAACGAGTCATAAACTCTGTCGGGGCTTCTAGATCTGGTCCAGAAGTGATCAGCGTCACTACCCTTTGTTCCTCTGTTGTATGCAAAAATGAACTGGCCACCTTGCAAATTGTTGTTTCTTGTAGTATTGGAGGGCCTTGCCACCAAAGGCTTGCATTCTTTAGCTGTCCAGGAGTCAATCCTCGGGAATTAAGATCAGCAGGATTCTCCTTAGTATTGATGTAGTCCCAGGAAGCTTCTGGTAGGCTTTCTTGAATGAAGGCCACCCTGTTTGCCACAAATACCTTCCATTTGGATGAATGCTGAGCAATCCAGGCCAAAGTGACTTGAGAGTCGGAGAAGCAAGAGATAGCTTCTATCGTGAATTTCAACGACCTCTTGATGTGGAGCATCAGTTTTGTCAGCAGCACGGCCGCGAGTAGTTCCAGTCTAGGAATGGAAACCGCCTTGATGGGTGCCACCTTGGATTTTGCCATTATTTGTCGTATGGTGACTTTCCCAACATTGTCGATATACCGAGTGTAAACCACGGCCCCATAGGAAAGAGTGGATGCGTCGCAGAATCCAACTAACTCCAGGCGTCCTGACTTTGGTATTCTGCCGTCCCAACGTGGCACACTGATTGAAGTTAATAATCCGAGCTGCTGATAAGTCTCCAGCCATTTGGATTTGATGGGCTCTGGTAAGGGATCATCCCAGGACATCTTTAACAGCCAGGTAGCCTGCATCAGCTGCTTCAGTCTGATGGTCACAGGAGAAATCCATCCCATAGGGTCGAAGATCTTCGCGTTCTCGGAAAGCAGGATTCTCTTCGTAAGCGACGTTATGGGAGATGGATGCACTGAAAACTGGAATACATCCCTGGTATGATTCCATGATACTCCTAGGATTTTTAGCGGTCCCTCTGCCTCTACTGGGAGGGTGCTTGAAGGTTCCGAACTTGAAGGATCTTGACTTGCTATGTCCTCAGGAGGTGAACTGAATGCCCATTTGCTCAATTCGAATTCACCTTTACCTAAAAGCTGGATCAGCTGAGTTTTGATGTCTTCTAGCTGGAGGACGTCATGGGCGCCGAAGAGGATGTCATCCACATACGTGGAATTCAGCAAAATGCTCTGGGCATCGGGGAAGTCCTCTCCAAACTTCTTTGCCAACTCCTGGATTACTCTGGATGCTAGGAAGGGGGCTGGCCCCGTACCGTATGTGACGGTGTTTAACTCAAACACCTGAGGAGGCTTGAGTGGATCAGCAGTCCAGAGAATGGATTGGTAGCGTCGATCCTCCTTTCGCACAAGGATCTGACGAAACATCTTGACGATGTCAGTGACACCTGCCATCCGGTGTCCTCTCCAGTTCATGAGGATTGCCGTGATGTCCTGTTGTAACTTGGGCCCGATGAGGAGAACATCGTTCAGTGAATAGCCTGTGGAGGACTTGGATGAGGCGTTGAAGACAACTCTGATTTTTTCCTTGCCGTTTTCCACCTTGAAGACGGCGTGATGCGGTAGGAATGTTCTCTCAGTGAGGTCTTCTTCTAAGTCTGTGAGCTTGCTCATATGGCCCAGGGTTTCGTATTCACCCATAAACTTCTCGTAGCTCTGTTGCAGGGGCTGAGATGATTGGAAGCGACGAGTCACTCGTCGTAGTGCCGAGGCCGCGATAGTATGAGTAGCGCCCAGCTGACTGGGGTCAAAGTCTGACCGGAATGGTAATCCCACTGAGAATCGTCCAGAAGGAGATTGTGATACTGTCTTCTTGAAGAAGTCTTCGCACTGTTGATCCTCTGGGGATAGCGAGGGTGTTGACGGAACTTCCTCCAATTCCCAAAATTTCCTCAGTGTCTGGTCCACGTTGCAGCAATGCAGCACTTGGATACAGTTAGAGTGTGTAGCCTCAACTTCGGGAACATTACCGATCACTGTCCAGCCAAAGATAGTGAGCTGAGCTATGAGGCTTTGATCTGGTGATTTGATCGCTCGTTCCTCCATCACTTGCGGGTAGTAGTCAGCCCCGATCAAGACGTCAATCGGAGCCCGGAAGGACGAGTATTTGTCCGATAGCTCCAGCTTCTGTAGTTCTGGAAATCCCGCTGAGGAGTATGTCGGAGGCATGTAATTCGTTACCTTGGGTAAGATAAGCGCCTTAATGCCTAACGACATCTTATTGTCTCCCAGGGAGTGTAAACTCGCCTGTGTACAGGGAGGTGCCTTGCAGGCTGCAATGCCCGCCACGCCGTACACCGTGGAGGATTGCTCACTTCGCGGCAATCGCAATCTTTGTGCTAGCTTCTCCGTAATGAAGGATTTTTGAGACGCATTGTCTACTAATCCTCGCACTGTTAAGGCACGGCCTTCGGGAGACCGAACCTCCACCATTACCGTGCCGAGTAGAACCGTGCGGTCTTCTTCTGCACTGAGTAGAGTCGTGACTTGGGACACGGTCTGTTCTTCGGTGCTTCCCGTATTCGTAACCTTGGTGGCGGCAACATTCCTTTTAGGAAAGTGAAGAAGTGTGTGATGTGGTTTGGTGCAAGTGCGGCACCTGTTGTTGGATGTACAGTTCCCAACAGAATGGCCACTGCGTAGGCAGTTCAGGCAGAGCTTTGCGCCCTGAGCGAACTTGTATCGTCCATCTGGGGACAGTCCCAAGAATTTTGGACATTGAAAAAGAAAATGCTCCTTTAAACAGTTAGAGCATTTGGTGCGAACAGTCTCCACTGTGTGTACGCGAATGGGTTTATCGAGTAACCGTTTCGGTTTGCACTTGGAATTGCCCCGAGCCTCCAAGACGGTGATGCGTCTGGAAAGGAAGTCGGTGAATTTAGAGAGTTCCGGATACTCGGTCGTCTCACTCAGCAGTTTCTCCCACTCTTCATTGAGCCAATCATCAAACTTGCTGCTAAGATAATGAATGAGCAATGGTGCCCAAGCGTCTACTTCACAGCCTGCATTACGCAATGCGTCAATTGTCAAGGTAGCAGCATCGCGTAGAGCCTTGATCGAAGGCAGGTGATCGAATCGAGTGTTGGCTACCTCAAAGAACTGAGTCAGTAGCGTGGAAATGAGGAGGCGCCTGTTGGAGTAACGGGTCTTGACGGTTTCCCAAGCCGTGTGATAATTATCCTCGGTGAGCGGCAGATTTTGAATCATGCCAAGCGCTTCTCCGCTTAAACATGCTCGTAAATAATGGAATTTCTGGATAGCCGGAAGATTGGTGCTCTCGTGGACCATCGACCGAAAACTATCGTGAAATGAGGGCCAGCTCGGATAATTGCCCGAAAACTTTGGCAAATCGATGTGTGGCAATTTGAGCGGACAACCCGATGAACTCTGGACCCTATTAGTATTAGGGGAGGCGGGAGATTCTTCCGCCAGCCTATCGAGATGTTCGTCGAGATACATTTCTACAGCTTCGTAAACGTCTACAGCCAGCTGATACGTATTGGATTTAGTATAGTTGGACTGTGACAGTTCGGTGGCAGGGATTGCATTACAGATCTCCAAGTGGATCGTTTTAATGTCTTCGAAAACCCGATTAACCGTGGCTGAACGTTCCTTGAGGAAACGCCTGGTGAAATTGTTCACCCCACGTTTCTTTGTATTGGCGAAGAGGCGAGTCAACTCCTCCCGGAGGACGTTGAGGTGGGTGATGTACCCGGAGATGTCGTGTGACATTGCGTCGACCTTAACCCTTTCTTTCCCTCGTGGTCAGTAATTTGCACCGCACAACAGAAAATGCCAGATATCCGGCTCGAAGGACCAACAATTTGTGCGTAATTAACAGGTGCGTTAGTTACTTCCACGAGCTGAAAGACGAAAGGAGGTTTTCTGCAGAAGAAGTTGGACGCTAAGCTTAAATAAAATTATGTTTAATTAAAGAAAGTTACAAAAAGGGCTGAGGGATACTGGACCCAACAGCGGCAATACAAAAAGTACGATCCAGAGATTGACCAGGAGTCCTGATCAACCCACTGGTCGTAGAGTCGAAAGGCTGGTCACACGGCTGGCGTAGTGACCAGTTCCGACTGTACTTCGTGGTTCGACTGGCGAACGCGAAGCGACGGCACCGATGTTCAGTATCCCGCGGTCGGAATGACTGAAGTACCCAGAGGAATGAAGACCGCGCAAGGAGCCCTTGCAGGACGGCAGGAGGATGTCTGGCCAAGAGCCTTGGTGAGACGGAAAAGAGAGAGAGAGGAAGATCTCGAGAGCCTCAAGATCTGGCCTGTGGTCGGATGTGCTGGGTACTGCGCTGGGCAGGTGCTTCGTCGCTATTGATAAGAGGACATGGTCCCTTTATCAATAGCGAGAATCGGTAAGCAGGGCCGTATAGGCGCGCCGCGCGGGCCTAGCCATCTAGCGGCCTTGGGCCGTACTAGACGTTATCTCGTACAGTGGGGTAGTAGGAGAAGCGCGATTCTGGTCTAAACACATGAAGTATAGACATCTAATTTTGCATAAGATTTTGCACTAAATTTTGCATTATTTCTCATATTTTGTATGGAAAATAATATATAATTATTTTGTGCATACTTATTGATGATCTTTAGGATAAATCCTTTTTTTATAAAAAATAGCTGTTCCTGTATAATAATAATAAGACGAAGAAGAAGAAGAAGAAATAATGCAAAATTTAGTGCTTATCATATTTGCACGTGCGACGTTTAACGTTCACGCCGAGCTGTCAAATGGCGGTCTGCCGTAGCCCGCTCCTTAGTCGAAAAAGGATAGTTTAATGATTTTACAGACATGCTGCAGCGGCTGCCAAACAAGGATGCCGATAGGGACACCATCGTTGTCCGCAGAATTTTCGTCCCATATAAAGCTATCCTTATTATATAACGTGCGTAAGACGAGGATGAGGAATCGGAACACCTCCCACCAATTTCCCCTTAGCGCCCGCCAGTCAAAGAGTGTGGAATAGTAAGAGTTAAAAAATCTCCAGCATTCATCTGAGAAGGATAGATTATTATGCCTACTAGGAGGGGATAACTGCCGCCATCTCCTCCTGAAATAAGGATAGTTAAATACTTTTATAAGGCATGCTAAAGCGGCTGCGTGACAAAGACGCCGATATGGACACCATCGTTGTCCACAGGATTTTCATCCCATATAAAGCTATCCTTATCATTTAGCGTGCGTAAGACGAGGATGAGGAATCGAAACACCTCCCACCACGTTCTCCTTTGCCCCCGCCAGACAACCTATAGCTAAAGAAAAAGAAAAGGAAACCCTCGGCCGTGCATTTGAGAGAGATAGCATGGTATAGTGTATTGCCATATACTGGCCTATACTTCATATATTTAGACCAGCATCGCGCTTCTCCTACCACCCCACCAACAAGCATTTGACGTCACGTATGAGTGAGAGGGCAAATTTGTCCAGCCTGGTAAATGCTATACTCTATGTCGAGTAGGGACACCATCCGTGCCGGTTGGTGTACACCCGCTAGCCTGTGCCGCGCGTCGAGCTGGACTTTCGCACGATAATCCGCCTGAGTCGGTAAAGCAGAGACAGCTCAGCCAGCGGCAACAACTAGCCTCATGTTACTAAAAAGGCCGTCTAAAATATCCAGGAGCTTTTCGGGCAACACGGGCGGACATTACCTTTGGGAATGAGGGCCTAGTCCCGAGCTTTACTGCCGCTGCAAAGACATGTGACAGAGACAGGCGATTTCCTGCCTGCCTCTAGTCACCTGGATGTGTGTTGCGACTCTCACACATCGCGTTTGGGGAAACCATTATTGGACACGGGTGTATGCATTTCTACACAGGCTGTCGGACCAATAGCTGAGGAACGGTGATAAGAAGGAGACACAACATCGTCGGAACACAGATACCATTAGAGTAGCAGTATTTAAGCATCTCCAGATGAGAACAATTGTTAATGGCATACTTCTCTCTAATAATATACAAATAGCAATATTAATTAGCAACAGAAATATTAATAAAAGTATTAAAACACGAATGAATGTACCCTTTTAAATTAACTTACCACTTTTAACTAAAAAGTTCTTCTTGTTAGCTCAATTCAAACGATTTTGGTCCTTTCTTTTCTGTCACTCGTCATTACTGGTATCCCATTAGAGTAGCAGCATTCGAGTATCTCCAGATGGAAACAACAGCTAATGACATACATCTCCTTAAGAAAATAGAAATAAGAATATTCATTAGAATAGTAATAGAATTTTTGAAATGACGGATGACATATGCCAAATTATAAGACACATTTGTTTCAAGGTAAAACGAAAAACTTTTCAGCTAAAAGCCGTAAGTTAATTTTAATGAATGTCATTCATTCATGTTTTAATACTTTTATTAATATTGCATTTGTTAATTAATATTTTTCTTTCTATATTTTTAGATAGAAGTATGCTATTAACTATTATTGTCATCTGGAGATTCTTGAATGCTGCTACTCTAATGGGATACCAGTAATGACGTGTGACAGAAAGGAAAGGGTAAAAATCTTTTGCAATGAGGAAACACGAAGGACTTTTTAGTTAAAAGTGGTAAGTTAATTTTAAAGCTTACAATTCATTTATGTTTTAATACTTTTATTAATATTGCATTTGTTAATTAATATTTTTCTTTCTATATTTTTAGATAGAAGTATGCTATTAACTATTATTGTCATCTGGAGATTCTTGAATGCTGCTACTCTAATGGGATACCAGTAATGACGTGTGACAGAAAGGAAAGGGTAAAAATCTTTTGCAATGAGGAAACACGAAGGACTTTTTAGTTATCAGTGGTAAGTTAATTTTAAAGCGTACAATTCATTTATGTTTTAATACTTTTATTAATATTGCAGTTGTTAATTAATATTTTTCTTTCTATATTTTTAGATAGAAGTATGCTATTAACTATTATTGTCATCTGGAGATTCTTGAATGCTGCTACTCTAATGGGATACCAGTAATGACGTGTGACAGAAAGGAAAGGGTAAAAATCTTTTGCAATGAGGAAACACGAATGACTTTTTAGTTAAAAGTGGTAAGTTAATTTTAAAGCGTACAATTCATTTATGTTTTAATACTTTTATTAATATTGCAGTTGTTAATTAATATTTTTCTTTCTATATTTTTAGATAGAAGTATGCTATTAACTATTATTGTCATCTGGAGATTCTTGAATGCTGCTACTCTAATGGGATACCAGTAATGACGAGTGACAGAAAGGAAAGGGTAAAAATCTTTTGCAATGAGGAAACACGAAGGACTTTTTAGTTAAAAGTGGTAAGTTAATTTTAAAGCTTACAATTCATTTATGTTTTAATACTTTTATTAATATTGCATTTGTTAATTAATATTTTTCTTTCTATATTTTTAGATAGAAGTATGCTATTAACTATTATTGTCATCTGGAGATTCTTGAATGCTGCTACTCTAATGGGATACCAGTAATGACGTGTGACAGAAAGGAAAGGGTAAAAATCTTTTGCAATGAGGAAACACGAATGACTTTTTAGTTATCAGTGGTAAGTTAATTTTAAAGCGTACAATTCATTTATGTTTTAATACTTTTATTAATATTGCAGTTGTTAATTAATATTTTTCTTTCTATATTTTTAGATAGAAGTATGCTATTAACTATTATTGTCATCTGGAGATTCTTGAATGCTGCTACTCTAATGGGATACCAGTAATGACGTGTGACAGAAAGGAAAGGGTAAAAATCTTTTGCAATGAGGTAACACGAAGGAGTTTTTAGTTAACAGTGGTAAGTTAATTTTAAAGCGTACAATTCATTTATGTTTTAATACTTTTATTAATATTGCAGTTGTTAATTAATATTTTTCTTTCTATATTTTTAGATAGAAGTATGCTATTAACTATTATTGTCATGTGGAGATTCTTGAATGCTTGAATGAGCAAGCTTTCATTAAACTTTTTATGTCTTCTTCATTCAAGTAATTAACTATTTGTTCAGTACAATCATACGGTAATTGAGCAGTGTTATTAAAAAGACAATGGAAAATTTAATTGCCTTTGTCATATAACTCTTTCCTAAACATAGCCTGGGTGAATTTACTTTTTATCATTCCAGCATATACTGGAAACTTTGTTTTATAGCTTTCTGATTTTAAAACCTTTACTATATTTTTATTCTTCACATATGTTAATATTGAATTTGTGTTTTTTACTAAGAAATCGTAAAATGAAATCTTATCATTGATCTTCTCACACCTCATCTTTGCAATCTCTTTTCTACATAGAAGCTTAAACTCCCTCATATTTTTAATTCTCATTAATTTTAATAGTTTTCGGTCTACAGGTAAATTTGCGATTTTCATTTTAATTACGTGGCTGTTAAGAACTACAGCAATTTCGTCATTCAAATAAGAATAAAAATCAAGATCGTGATCATCCGAGTTATCAATAAAGTTATAATAATCATCATCAATATCGCTATCAACATTATTATAATCATCCAAGTTGAAATCATCATCATCATTATCAGAATCGTCATCGATATTATAATTATCACTATCAGAATCAGAATCATCACCATCACTATCACCATCATCATCATCACCAGAATCGTTATCAAAGTTATAATCATCACTATCACAATCATCATCATCAGTGTCAGGGTTGAGTTGATTAATCAAAAAAAATTGTTTATTCTCAAAGGAGGGGCAAGAAGTGTTTTATCGTGTGAACTTATAATGTTTCAATAAGAGCCATAATTCAGAGGAGTCGTAAACGCATATTCATGTATTTTTTCAGCTGCGATGTAAAGTGCTGTTCTACCATAATCATCTATAGAGTTAATATCAGCACCAAATTTTAAGAGAATCTCAGTAATTTCCCGAGAGCCTTTCTTAGCAGCCAAGTGTAGTGGTGAGATGCCATTTCTTATTTTATAGTTAACATTTGCATTATATTCAAGAAGAATTTCCACAATTTCTGTATATCCTTTTAGAATTGCTACATGAAGTGCTGTCACACCATCTTCAGTCACAGCATTCACATTAGCGCCTTTACTTAGAAGTAGATTAGCAATTTCTGCCTTAACATTTATATTATGATCTTGAATAGACGGATGTCTGAAAAAATCGTTCGTTTCAGTTAAAACAGTAAAATGTAATGCTGTCCTTCCAAATTCATCGATAGCATTAATATCGGTATCATATTGCAAAAGAGCTTTACCGATTTCTAGGTAAGTTAGAAAGAGACAGATAGATAGTTGAAGCGAGACAGAGTGGCGCCCCCACACTCCAACTATTGGATCTCTTTCTAACTAATGGTATCTTTATTGTTGAATATCTGAAAAATGAAGCTTCAAATAAAAAAATGCCAACAAAAAAAAAAGTTATTAGAATTACGTCAGGAACCACCTCTCAAGAAATGTCTCCTTTTTCCGGAAACCCTGTATATATACGTGTGTATGTGTTTATATATATATATATATCAGTAGTTTCAATACTTTTCCGCTAGATGGCTACGAAGGCAAAATTTCTCGAAAATGAAATGTTTCTCCGAAAAAGTTATATACCTGCTTTTCAGGGACAGCCACTCATTAGTACCCTAAAAAACATCCCGATGTAAAAAAATACGCCAAGTAGTTATCCCCTTCTAAAAACCCCCTTATTCAAAAAATATATATTATTTATACACTTATTTAATGAATTCTCTTAATAAAGGTATAACAATAAAAAGAATATATTTATTTGAAATATATAGTCATTACAAAAAATACATTATTTTTCTTATCTTGTTAAAAAGTATTGAAATCATATATAGAATAAAGCCAAGTATGTAATCTTTATTTATTCTCAGCATATAGTTTATAAACAATATGTATAAAAAAGAGAAACTGCATTTGAATTGCAGATAGTTTATAAACAAATTACATAAAAGCTTTTTATATATAGTTTATAAACAATATGTTTATAATTTTTTTATACAGAACTTGGCGAGCCTCCATGCTTTTTTAAATGACATTTGATTTTACTTTAAATCCTGCCGACAAATTCTCTGCTCTTGTCCTGTAGCAACTACGAATTCCTGCTAACGAATTTTCTCTTCTTTTCATGTAATAAGAACGAATGCATGTCGCTCGCCGAATTTTCAAATGTTTTCATATAGCGGTTATGAAATTATAACATTTTCCTATATATTATAAGAAGTGAGATATTTTTAATTAACATGATTATTGTGTGTCATTTAAAAAAGCATGGAGGCTCGCCAAGTTCTGTATAAAAAAATTATAAACATATTGTTTATAAACTATATATAAAAAGCTTTTATGCAATTTGTTTATAAACTATCTGCATTTCAAATGCAGTTTCTCTTTATTATACATATTTTTTATAAACTATATGCTGAGAATAAATAAAGATTACATACTTGGCTTTATTCTATATATGATTTCAATACTTTTTAACAAGATAAGAAAAATAATGTGTTTTTTGTAGTGACTATATATTTCAAATAAATATATTCTTTTTATTGTTAAACCTTTATTAAGAGAATTCATTAAATAAGTGTATAAATAATATATATTTTTTGAATAAGGGGGTTTTTAGAAGGGGATAACTACTTGGCGTATTTTTTTACATCGGGATGTTTTTTAGGGGGATTTCACTAATTTTTGTAAGTTAGCGTTGAAAATTTATAATATTTTTTAATAGTATCTCCAACTATTTAAGTTCATATCACGCATTTCCTTATATCAAGCTCTATGACGTCATGTTGTAACGTCCTTAATAAAAAGTTTTCAAGTGATAGGAAAAGTTAAAATTTATATTTTTTTCAAATTATTTCCATCTATTTAGGTTCGGAACACGTATTTCGCTATTTCATGCCCTATGACGTCATACTCTGACGTCACTAATTGCAAATTTTCAAGGGTGGCGAAAAGTAAAAATTTATAATATTTTTTTTTAATTATTTCCATCTATTTAGGTTCGGAACACGTATTTCGCTATTTCATGCCCTATGACCTCATACTCTGATGTCACTAATTGCAGATTATGAAGTGTGGCCAAAAGTAAAAATTTATAATATTTTTTTAAATTATTTCCATCTCTAATTATGTTCGGAGAACATATTTCGCTATTTCATGCCCTATGAGGTCATACTCTGATGCCTCTAATTGCAGATTTTCAAGTTTCGCGAAAAGTAAATATTTATAATATTTTTTTTAAATTATTTATATCTATTTAGGTTCGGAACACGTATTTCGCTATTTCATGCCCTATGACGTCATACTCTGATGTCACTAATTGCAAATTTTCAAGGGTGGCGAAAAGTAAATATTTATAATATTTTTTTTTAATTATTTCCATCTATTTAGGTTCGGAACACGTATTTCGCTATTTCATGCCCTATGACGTCATACTCTGACGTCACTAATTGCAAATTTTCAAGGGTGGCGAAAAGTAAAAATTTATAATATTTTTTTTTAATTATTTCCATCTATTTAGGTTCGGAACACGTATTTCGCTATTTCATGCCCTATGACCTCATACTCTGATGTCACTAATTGCAGATTCTGAAGTGTGGCCAAAAGTAAAAATTTATAATATTTTTTTAAATTATTTCCATCTCTAATTATGTTCGGAGAACATATTTCGCTATTTCATGCCCTATGAGGTCATACTCTGATGCCTCTAATTGCAGATTTTCAAGTTTCGCGAAAAGTAAATATTTATAATATTTTTTTTAAATTATTTATATCTATTTAGGTTCGGAACACGTATTTCGCTATTTCATGCCCTATGACGTCATACTCTGATGTCACTAATTGCAAATTTTCAAGGGTGGCGAAAAGTAAATATTTATAATATTTTTTTTTAATTATTTCCATCTATTTAGGTTCGGAACACGTATTTCGCTATTTCATGCCCTATGACGTCATACTCTGACGTCACTAATTGCAAATTTTCAAGGGTGGCGAAAAGTAAAAATTTATAATATTTTTTTTTAATTATTTCCATCTGTTTAGGTTCGGAACACGTATTTCGCTATTTCATGCCCTATGACCTCATACTCTGATGTCACTAATTGCAGATTCTGAAGTGTGGCCAAAAGTAAAAATTTATAATATTTTTTTAAATTATTTCCATCTCTAATTATGTTCGGAGAACATATTTCGCTATTTCATGGCCTATGAGGTCATACTCTGATGCCTCTAATTGCAGATTTTCAAGTTTGGCGAAAAGTAAATATTTATAATATTTTTTTAAAATTATTTATATCTATTTAGGTTCGGAACACGTATTTCGCTATTTCATGCCCTATGACGTCATACTCTGATGTCACTAATTGCAGATTTTCAAGGGTGGCGAAAAGTAAAAATTTATAATATTTTTTTTTTTAATTTTTTCCATCTATTTAGGTTCGGAACACGTATTTCGCTATTTCATGCCATATGACGTCACACCCTGACGTCACTAGTGGCATGTTTTCAAAAGGTGCGAAAAGTAATAAATAATAATAATTTTTAACATTATTTCCGACTATTTAGATACGGAACATGTTATTTCTCGATATGTAGCCATATGACGTCACTCTCTGACGTCACTAATACTACGTTTTCAAGAAGTTAGAAAATTAATAAACAATCAAAATTTAGAATTTTATGTCGCATTACTTCCGACAATTTAGTTCCGGAACACGTTATTTCACGGTATATAGCAAAATATGACGCCACGCTCTGACGTCACAAATGGCACATTTCAAAGGGTGCGAAAACCAATAAATAACTCAAATTTATAATATTTTTTAACATTATTTCCGATTTTTTTAGGTTCGAAACAAGGTATTTCACGATATATAGCCATATGACGTCACGCTCTGACGTCAGTAATGGTACGTTTTCAAGAATTACGAAAAGTAAATAAAAAATAATAATTATTTAATAATTAAATAATATTACTCATTTATTATTACAATTATTCGCAAATGACAATGGTTAATTTATAAAAATGAAACAATAATTTATTAATTATTAATTTGTTTTATTAGTGTTTAGTTTATTTATTAAAATAGTATGAATAATAAATATAATAAATAAAAAAATTAATTTACATTATAAAGTTATAACATTTTCAACACTATTTCCGATAATATAGGCTTAGAACACGGTATTTCGCTATATCTGTGTTTATGACGTCACGCTCTGACGTCACTAATGGCACGCTTTCAAGCGGTGCGAAAAAGATGGAGATGGAGACGACGACGACGACGACTACGACTACGACGACGACGACGACGATGACGACGACGGAACTGAACATACACTTTTCAAAAATTGAAAAATTAAGAAATTTATGCAACTGCACTTTTCATGCATTTTGGTGCATTTAAGCAAAAAAAATTTTTTTTTTTTTTTTTTTTTTTTTTTTTTCGTAAATTAACTTCAGAATGCCTCAAAACATATTTTGGCGTCAAAATTTCCTAAAAAAATCGACTTAAAATTTTTGATGTTTCGGGAAAAGGATACTCGGTGTCTCGCGCACAGTAGCACATGACGTCACTCTAAGGCTATACTACTTGGCGCGAGACTCTACCGAGTCTCCTGATTCTCACAAACCTAGAGGATTAGAAGGAAACATCATATTGTGCATGTGCAAGAAAGAGTCCTTTCTTCCAAGACCGACCTGCCGCAGACTGCTATATAAATCGGATACAAATATTTTGAGTTTCAGTAAAGTACCAGAGTGAAGTTGAGGAAAGAAGTTAAAAGTTTTGGTGTTTATGCTACTTCATAAAACTCCACATCATACTTTGGAAGTTTATGCACAGACACTAGTGGGTTCTATTAAATATTTTTATTGCATTTTAAAGGAAAGTGTACGTAAGCATTTACATTATTGTGCAAGATAATAAAAATATTATATTTAAATTAGTGTGTGTGACTTATATTGAATACTATAAAAAATAGTATATTATTTATCTAACAACTATTATATCATTTGAAATCTGCAATTGTTACCCATTATCAGCAATCATGTCACGTAATCAGACTATAACAGAGAGAATACTTCTTGCTGTTATCGAAGGAAAATTAGAAATAGTAAAAATGTTAATCAATTCTAATGGACTGCCTTATTCAGAAGCATGGTTAGATGAACATATTTTACTTTGTAATGCTCTTAAGAAGAAAAATGAAAATGTTGCTGAACTGCTTTCAGTAAGCAGTTCTAAAGTTGTCAATATTTCCGAGTTATTACATGTTGCTATTGCAAGAGGTTATTCGAACATTACCGAAAACTTACTAAAGTATGGAGGTGATGTTAATTTGTTACATAACTTAAAATCTACGTATGGTTTTACACCTTTACATACTGCAGTCGAAAATCAACGAGAAGAAGTAGCTAAATTATTGATAAGTTATGGAGCTGATATAAATTCTCAAGATAATATAGGGAAAACTCCAATATTTTATGCTACTGAGAATGCTGATTTAAAGATTACCAACCTACTTTTAACTAATCGAGCTTATGTAAAAGAATATCCTGAACTATTGCGCAATGCTGTTAAGAATGATTACATAGAAATCGTTAAAGCTCTTTTGCATTATGATACTGATATTAATGCTATCGATGAATATGGGAGGACAGCATTGCATTTTACTGTTTTAACTGAAACAGACGATTTTTTCAAACACCTTTCTATTGAAGATCATGATATTAATGTTAAAACAGAAATTGCTAATCTACTTCTAAGTAAGGGCGCCAATGTGGATGCTGTGACAGAGGATGGTGTAACAGCACTTCATGTGGCAATTCTAAAAGGATATACAGAAATTGTGGAAATTCTACTTGAATATAATGCAAATGTTAACTATAGAATAAGAAACGACATCTCACCCCTACACTTGGCTGCTAAGAAAGGCTCTCAGGAAATTACTGAGATTCTCTTGAAATTTGGTGCTGATATTAACTCTATAGATGGTTATGGTAGAACAGCACTTTACATTGCAGCGGAAAAAAAACATGAATATGTGTTTACGACTCTTCTGAATTATGGCTCTGATTTAAACATTATAAGTTCACACGATAAAACACTTCTTGCCCTTCCATTGAGAATAAACAACTATATCATTAATCAACTCTACCCTGACCCTGAGGATGATGATTTTAATAGTGATGATTATAACCGTGATAACGATTCTGATGTTCGTGATGATGATCGTGATGATGATGAAGATGAAGAAGATGATGATGATGATGATGATGATGATGATGATGATGAGGAGGAGGAGGAGGAGGAGGAGGAGGAGGAGGAGGATGATGATTCTGATTCTGATTCTGATTCTGATTCTGATCATTTTGATGGTAATTATTATGACATTGATGATGATTCTGATAATGAAGATGAGTATTATAACTTAATTGATGACTCTGATGATCACGATCTTGATTTTTATTCTTATTTGAATGACGAGATTGCTTTTATTCTTAAATGTCACGTGATTCAAATGAAAATCGCAAATTTGCATGTAGATCAAACATTTTTAAGATTACTGAGAATTAAAAATATGAAGTGGTTTATTATTCTATGCAGAAAAGAGATTGCAAAGATGAGATCTGAGAAGATAAATGATAAAATTTCATTTTACGATTTCTTAGTAAAAAACACAAATTCAATATTAACATATGTGAAGAATAAAAATTTAGTAAAGGTTTTAAAATCAGAAAGCTATAAAACAAAGTTTCCAGTATATGCTGGAATGATAAAAAGTAAATTCACACAGGTTATGTTTAGGAAAGAGTTACATGACAAAGGCAATGAAATTTTCTGTTGTCTTTTTAATAACATTCCTGAATTACCATATGATTGTACTGAACAAATAGTTAATTTTTTGAATGAAGAAGACATAAAAAGTTTAGTGAAAACTTGTTCATCCTCTTTATCTTAGTTATTCAAATCAGGATACAAATTAGTCTTGCAGCAATCAGTTATATTTAAAATGCGAAAAGAGACTTAAAGATTTTAGATTGCATTTTAAATTTCGAATATTGTTATTTGAATTTTAACTCATATAGTTTTTAGTTATCATGATTATTACTTATTAGAAAAGACAAAAATACGAAATTATTTTCATTTAACTTAAAAATTATTCTTGTTTTTGAATAACGTACTTTGATTTTAAAATAAATTATTTTAATATTTTCTAAGATAATAATTTCACGCCGTGACATCTCTTACGCTGATATAGCGAAATTTTTAATACAAATCTATGTTTTCATGTAATATATTAATATTATCTTGATAAAGAAACTATATATTATTGCAAATAGTTTGTTAATCAGTAAACTGTAATTTCATTTTTATAAATAATAATTTTTATTTCAGAAAAACTTGTAATAATTGAAAAATTGTTATAATTTGTTGCACTTTAATGTACCTACTTATTTATTATTAATATTATTAACATGAATAAATAAAATATAATTAAGAATAATTGCTTATTGTTAAATGATTTATTGTTACACCTACCTACGACTTCCCATTTTCAACTTACGCATAGCAAACTCCCAACTCTCAAATCCTATCTCCATTTCTCATTACTTTTTCCCCATTTCTCTTCTTTTACCTTGTCACCATCCGCTAGTCTCTTTCCTACAACTTTCCCCATGGACTACACATTCTGTAACGGGTGTCTCGGTAAACGCGAGAGGATGTGAAACTCCCGATGTTTGAGATGCGAATATAATAGATAATTTATTTAAGTAGTGTTATGTATTTCCTCCCCCGTAGAGGAAACTAACGACTACACAAGGGACCCAGAGTGGCTTCCCCCTGGGTTGAGGACAAGGCACAATACATACAATAAAAACTCTCAAATTAAGTTTTAGCGCGTCTTTATTGGAATATGATTCTATACAATTCAACGATTCGTTTTGCGATAATCAATCGCCGCTGGTGTACAATTGTCAATTAAAATCCGAACAAATCGCACGGGGTGCTCGTACACTAAACGGCACGGATGGTGTCCCTACTCGACATAGAGTATAGCATTTACCAGGCTGGACAAATTTGCCCTCTCACTCATACGTGACGTCAAAATGCTTGTTGGTGGGGTAGTAGGAGAAGCGCGATTCTGGTCTAAACACATGAAGTATAGACATCTAATTTTGCATAAGATTTTGCACTAAATTTTGCATTATTTCTCATATTTTGTATGGAAAATAATATATAATTATTTTGTGCATACTTATTGATGATCTTTAGGATAAATCCTTTTTTTATAAAAAATAGCTGTTCCTGTATAATAATAATAAGACGAAGAAGAAGAAGAAGAAATAATGCAAAATTTAGTGCTTATCATATTTGCACGTGCGACGTTTAACGTTCACGCCGAGCTGTCAAATGGCGGTCTGCCGTAGCCCGCTCCTTAGTCGAAAAAGGATAGTTTAATGATTTTACAGACATGCTGCAGCGGCTGCCAAACAAGGATGCCGATAGGGACACCATCGTTGTCCGCAGAATTTTCGTCCCATATAAAGCTATCCTTATTATATAACGTGCGTAAGACGAGGATGAGGAATCGGAACACCTCCCACCAATTTCCCCTTAGCGCCCGCCAGTCAAAGAGTGTGGAATAGTAAGAGTTAAAAAATCTCCAGCATTCATCTGAGAAGGATAGATTATTATGCCTACTAGGAGGGGATAACTGCCGCCATCTCCTCCTGAAATAAGGATAGTTAAATACTTTTATAAGGCATGCTAAAGCGGCTGCGTGACAAAGACGCCGATATGGACACCATCGTTGTCCACAGGATTTTCATCCCATATAAAGCTATCCTTATCATTTAGCGTGCGTAAGACGAGGATGAGGAATCGAAACACCTCCCACCACGTTCTCCTTTGCCCCCGCCAGACAACCTATAGCTAAAGAAAAAGAAAAGGAAACCCTCGGCCGTGCATTTGAGAGAGATAGCATGGTATAGTGTATTGCCATATACTGGCCTATACTTCATATATTTAGACCAGCATCGCGCTTCTCCTACCACCCCACCAACAAGCATTTGACGTCACGTATGAGTGAGAGGGCAAATTTGTCCAGCCTGGTAAATGCTATACTCTATGTCGAGTAGGGACACCATCCGTGCCGGTTGGTGTACACCCGCTAGCCTGTGCCGCGCGTCGAGCTGGACTTTCGCACGATAATCCGCCTGAGTCGGTAAAGCAGAGACAGCTCAGCCAGCGGCAACAACTAGCCTCATGTTACTAAAAAGGCCGTCTAAAATATCCAGGAGCTTTTCGGGCAACACGGGCGGACATTACCTTTGGGAATGAGGGCCTAGTCCCGAGCTTTACTGCCGCTGCAAAGACATGTGACAGAGACAGGCGATTTCCTGCCTGCCTCTAGTCACCTGGATGTGTGTTGCGACTCTCACACATCGCGTTTGGGGAAACCATTATTGGACGCGGGTGTATGCATTTCTACACAGGCTGTCGGACCAATAGCTGAGGAACGGTGATAAGAAGGAGACACAACATCGTCGGAACACAGATACCATTAGAGTAGCAGTATTTAAGAATCTCCAGATGAGAACAATTGTTAATGGCATACTTCTCTCTAATAATATACAAATAGCAATATTAATTAGCAACAGAAATATTAATAAAAGTATTAAAACACGAATGAATGTACCCTTTTAAATTAACTTACCACTTTTAACTAAAAAGTTCTTCTTGTTAGCTCAATTCAAAAGATTTTGGTCCTTTCTTTTCTGTCACTCGTCATTACTGGTATCCCATTAGAGTAGCAGCATTCGAGTATCTCCAGATGGAAACAACAGCTAATGACATACATCTCCTTAAGAAAATAGAAATAAGAATATTCATTAGAATAGTAATAGAATTTTTGAAATGACGGATGACATATGCCAAATTATAAGACACATTTGTTTCAAGGTAAAACGAAAAACTTTTCAGCTAAAAGCCGTAAGTTAATTTTAATGAATGTCATTCATTCATGTTTTAATACTTTTATTAATATTGCATTTGTTAATTAATATTTTTCTTTCTATATTTTTAGATAGAAGTATGCTATTAACTATTATTGTCATCTGGAGATTCTTGAATGCTGCTACTCTAATGGGATACCAGTAATGACGTGTGACAGAAAGGAAAGGGTAAAAATCTTTTGCAATGAGGAAACACGAAGGACTTTTTAGTTAACAGTGGTAAGTTAATTTTAAAGCTGTAGGTACTGAGTAGTTTCCAGATACAGGAATAAATTGTTTTTGTGGTATGCACAATCGGACGTGGGACGGGATGGGTACTGAATGATTCTGAACAGGCGTAGCTATATTGATTTGAGAAAAAAGACAATGCGCTTTTTTCGGTGTCCAGAGTCCAACTGAACTGAGGAAGCAGTAAACTTAGCCACAATCGCTCGTTGGTGATCAAATTACACTTGTCTAATCGTTGGAACATGAAAAAAACAAAACAATCGCTCCCTACTCCTTACTCCCAGAATCGACCGTTAGGCTTTGGTTTCTGGAAACGCTTTTTCGACTACAGCTCGGTCATTCCTGACAAATATTGTCGTCCCGACAATAACTTTTCTTAATATAAATCAACCTTACATACTAGATCTTAATCCCTAATCTTACATGCTATGATACAAAATTTGAATTAGTAACACTAGAGACACTTACTTATCGATTTGCCTCGGGATCAAATAACGCTTCATTTGATCTGGCCCTACAGTTCCTTCATAGGGTAATTGAGTGACCTGGAATCCGTCAATGTCACCGACAATATAACGGTCTTTACTTAATACTTTCTTTACTTCGTAAGGCCCTCTATACTTTGGTAACAATTTTTTATTAATTCCAGCAACGGTACTGGTATTCCTAATCATCACCAGGTCGCCCGAAAAATAGGTAGCAGCTCGCTTATGCCTCTGATTATAATAGTTTTCGTTGGTTTTCTGCACCTCGCTAATCTTTTTCGCAGCTTCCTCTCGAGTAGATATTAGGTCCTTTTTTCCAGTATACAAGTCATCTAGCAAGAGTCTAATATTGTCACGGATTTCTCCTAACTGGTTAACACCAAACAACAAATTGGAAGGAGTTTCACCAGTTGATCGACAAACGGTATTGTTCAATGAAAATTCCACGTTGCTAATCACCTGGTCCCATTTTTCGGGAGATTCGCACAGTTTGGCAAACATCGGGGTGATAACCCTATTGAAGCGCTCGACTTGCCCGTTCGCACGCGGAGTACCTACAGCAACGAGTACATGATTGACCGTTTCGCTTTTCGCAAATTCCTTAAAAGCGTCGGAAGTGAAAGCCGTTCCCCTGTCACTCACGATACGTCGGGGTTTGCTATACACTAAAAAATAAGTTTTCAGGTGTTTTATGACTTCCTTTGTCGCAGTAGTCTTACACGGATACAATTTAATAAATTTTGTAAAAGCATCAACGACAACTAATATGTGTCGATAACCTCTACTGGTCGTTTGCAGTGGGCCATAGTGGTCGATATGAATCGTACGGAATGGTATTTTCTCCTTTTCTAGAGAATGCAGGTATCCTTCAGACCTTCCACTACTAGGAGAAAATTTAACGCATTTCAAACAATTAGCTATGTGCTCCCTGACCTTTTCTGCCATATTCGGGAACCAATAGACCCTTCGGATATTTTCGGTGACTTTATCAGTGCCTAAATGACCCATGTCGTCATGGCACGTTCGGATTACATTCGACTGCATCGATACAGGTACGTAAAATAGTAAACCTCGCGTTTTGTCTTTTCGATACACAAGACCGTCTCGCAGTTCGAAATATTTATCCTCAGATTCCTCTAATTTTCCGCGGATTTTCCGGATTTCATTGTCTCTATCCTGGCTAACAGATAGCGTTTGCTCGAAGGTATTACCCTCAATAACCAATACATGATAGCATCTGCTAAGGGCATCGACATGCGTCATACGCGTTCCAGGGCGATGTTGTATTTCATAATTATATTCCTCCAAGAATAACGCCCATCTTGAAATTCTTGGATTAACATATCGTTTGCTAAGTGTGAGTCTGAAGCTATCACAATCCGTGATTATTCTAAATTTAATTCCGTATAAGTAAACGTGAAATCGTTTTATCGAGTATATCACGGACAAGCATTCTAGTTCAAAACTATGATATCTCGATTCGACGGTAGTAGTGCGTCGGCTAAAGTATGATATCGGCTGAAAGATATTACTTGATTGTTTCTGCATCAAGATGGATCCGAATCCGCTAGCACTCGCGTCACAATGTAATTCCGTTTCCATATAAGGAGAATAAATAGCTAATATCGGTTTCGCTGCCAACAAAGCTTTTATGTCGTTAAAAATGTCCTGTTCGAGTGGGTTTTGTTTGCGCACATTTTTGATCGGACACAGCGTGTTCCGTAGATTGGACACACGTTGTATCGGACACACGTTGCATCGGACACACGCTTGGTTGGATTGGACACATGTGATGGTAAATTGGATACAAAAAATATGGGACAGATAATAAAATTCGACTTTCGTACCACCGAAACTTATGATTTCTTCTATACCATTGCTTTCTGTCTTGACATGAATTTGATACAGGTTGCGCACATTTAACACTCTGGGTGTGTGTTTGATAAATTTCTTTACTAAAGCTTAACAGAGACATCTGTTATTAATTTCAATTTCAACAAACTGTTTCAGAAAAATTAATATGTGAGAATAAAATGACCGTTTCAATAATGCGCATAACACTTGCACAAGTTAATTATAACCATGTGTCCAATCTAACCAAGCATGTGTCCGATGTGGCGTGTGTCCGATACAGCGTGTGTCCAACCCACGACACGCGCTGTGTCCGATCAAAAATGTGCGCAATGAGGACGCTCCCGTCCTGTTCCTTAGTTCCAAAATGGAAATTCTTATCAGCTTTTACTTGATCGTACAATGGCTTAGCTTTGGTCGAAAAACCAGGTACGAATCGACGAAAGTAGCTAGCTAGACACAGGAATCGATGCAACTCCTTTGCATTACGCGGTGTGGGGTATTTCACCACCGCTTTGATATTTTCGTCGCTGGGCCGAATACCATTTTCATTCACCAGATACCCAAGGTAGGTAATCTCATTATACGCGAAGAAACACTTGTCCAATCGGAATCGTAACGAATATCGGGCCGCCACCTGAAATACCTCAGTCAAGATCTCAAGATGTTCCTGCATAGTCTCGGTAGCAATTAAAATATCATCCAAATACAAAAGAACCTTGTTTTCTCGGATTAGTTTATCGAAGCATTCATTCACAAACCTTTGGAATACGCGGGGCGCGTTCGTCAGCCCGAATGGCATCCTCAAAAATTCATATTGCCCAAGTGGCGTTACAAATGATGTATATTTAATTGAAGACTCGACCATCTTTATATGGTAAAACCCATCTTTGAGATCCAATGTCGTGAAATATTTCTTCCCTTTTAATCGGTCCAGATTATCGTCTATTAGCGGTGCGGGAAAGTTATCCCTGATCGTGATTTTGTTCAATTCCCGGAAGTCTACGCAAAGTCTAATTTCTCTTGTCTTCTTACGTACTAATACTATCGGGCTTGCATACGGCGATTTACTAGGTCTAATAATTCCATCAGCCATTAATTGATCCAGTATAACGCGTAATTTTTCTTTATCCGCGTAAGCTAATCGTCTCGGCCTGAATGAAATCGGTTGCTCCTGTTTTACCGAGATAATCATCTCGCATTCGCGTTCTTTCTTATCGTCCTCTAGTTCCATGATTTTATATTCGTGATCATGCAAATTCCTGATTTGTTCCTGTTCACTCATCGTGATATCAGGATTAATTTGCAAGGTTTCCTTTACTCTTTCAGGTTTGTCTACGTAATCAATGTTTAACAATTCGTAATCCGGATCAGCGGTACCGGCACATTCCGTTCTAGGCTCAACCCTTTCGATTTTGACATCGTTATCCAAAATTACCCTTGCCGTCGGGTACGACGAAAAGTCTCTTCCCAACAGAACAGCGTTACTGATAGCAGTATCCGGAACGACACGGAATTTCATATTAACGTCGATATCGGCAACATTGATTTTTACTTCGAAAATCCCGAGAATCTCTAGTTTTGAACCGTTTATCCCGTGAAAATCGTGATCTTCCCGGACAGGTATAGGGTCTAGTTTTCCCGGCGCGAAGCTTTTCTTTATCAGACTAATAGGCGACCCTGGATCAACTAATGCTTGAAAAATAAACTTACATCGATCGCCGCTTTCATCGCATAGATTAAATGTTATCGGCACCACGTACGGTGGGTGCAACGGGCCAACTTGCACCAAGTTCGTCGACGTTGAAGTCGCTGAGGTTGAAGGCATCGCGACGGCTTTCTTCTTCTCCGGGCAATCTTTGAGATGATGTTCGCCAGACCCGCAGCGGTAGCAGCATCCTTTCGCTGACCTTGGTTTCTAGCACTGAGGCACTGTGTGACCGAATTCACCGCAGTTGTAGCACTTTCGCACCGTCGATTTTGAGACACTTACTTCCTTCGAATTCGTTAGTTTCGTGTCTGACTTCACATCTCTCTCGTTCCTTATGTTCCTCTCAAACTGTTTCCTAGGGTGTAAGCTGATTTTTTCAAATGCTTCGAGTAGATCCGTGTGCGATTCGATCTTCAACATGCGTGCCTGATCCTGAAGGCGTGCATCGGGAATCCCGTCTATTATGTTGTCGATCACTTCGTCATCCATTATCGAGGCTTGGTTCGCCAATATTATCTTTTCGTGATGATAATTACTGAATGTTTCGCCCGATAACCATGTTCTCTTCTCGAATTCTTTACGCAGCAACAACTTGCTTTGGCGATGATCATACATCGCTTTCAGACGCCGAATCAATTCCTCAACGTCGCAATTGACATGTTCAGGTTTTGAATGGAACCAATTAAGAGCCTGTCCCTTCAGTTTAGATATTAAAACAATTTTTGCTGTATTGCTGTCCAGACGGTAGGTGCTTCGGATCAAATTTAATTGTTGTTCCCATTTTTTAAATAGGCCACCGCTCCCATCAAATTCACACAGCAAATCACTCAAATGTTTCAAACCAACACTGCCTAGACCATAGCTCGCACGTTCTACGCTTCCACTATCGGTCGAAGGGGACGTCATGATTCTCTCCCTTCGAACTAATTCGAGTTCTCTCTGAAGCAGATCTCTCTCTCTTTTCACGAGATCGAGTTCCCTGATGATCGTTCCTGATGATTTCCACAAGAGGAGACGCTGGCGGTTCCGGATCCCTTTGCGTTGGATTTTCGTCGCCTTGAACTGACGTATTCGCTACTTCGTTTTCAAAGTGTTCCCATATCGTCGGGTCGAAGTCTGATAATCGGTTTATCAATTCGGGTTTATTCCCGGCCGTAGGCAGATTCCTTACTTTCAACGCCTCTTTCAACTGTATAACAGTGTACGTAGAGGGTTCTCTGACTGACATGATTCGGAATAAATTGCAGAATTCTCAAATTTTCTTGATCCCCTTTCTGAGTTTGTAGGCAGATTTCGAATAGAAATGAAAATGACAACGTGATTCGAGGAACAGACAAGTTGCTTTTTATTCGGCATCCAGAGTCCAACTGAACTGAGGAAGCAGTAAACTTAGCCACAATCGGTCGTTGGTGATCAAATCTAATTTTTGAAGTAAGTGCAATAATTGTTTTGCGCCTTTAATTGTAAATATCCAATTCTCTAAACATTTGGTATTATGTGATATTTATTTATGTGTTGTCTTCTCCACAAGTTCCATATTTGAAAGTTTAATTATTGCATTATTCCAAAATAAATTATGTTTGCTTTCTAAAGTGATAATACTGTTTCGAGTTTTATTTCTTTCTCCATTAAATGAATCGAATAATTCATAAAAAAAAAATAAGGCTTCAGAAGTTGCTCTTGCATTGAGCGATAATTGTATATTACCCTTTGTAGTTTCAACAATACCTATAAGTAGAAAATCTGTTTGAATAATCCATGTTACATATTTGTGTTGTCTGTCCAGCTGGGAGAAGACATGTAGCTTAGTTCCTCCTAGCTGGATAGTAATAAGCTTGGAGAGGTTTTTAGAGTAAGTTAAGCATCACATTACCCCTACCCCACACCCAACGATAGCTGAGAGTACTCTAAAGATGAGTTTTTCCCTTAAAAAAAATAATTGTTTTATTTCTTATTAACGGTTATTAAACTTTTACCATTTTTCCAGGTCAGAACCAGATCTATGAAATTAACTATTGTACGGCTTATCGTTTGAACAGCATATTTGACTTTCAACTTAGGTATAAGTTGTGGAATAATATGTCTGTCATTTAACTTAGGCATTTGCCTATGTCTTAAAAGAGAATATTTGTCCATATTATACGCTAAAATAATATTATCCCAAATGGCAAACTGTTTTTCTGAATCCCTTTTTAATTTATTAATCAACAAATCTTTTGTTAATAAATTATTTCGTAAACCTTTTTGTAAATGTACGTAATCATATAATGAAATAATTTCTCGTTCTTCAATAAGAAATGTATTTTCTACAAATATATTAAGTTTAGTTAATATATTGTTAACAAATAATGTAATTATTAAGCAGAATGAATTAATAAAGTATAATAAAAATGTTTTTTATTTTAAATCTTTCACTGTCACACATATAATCATCATATTTATTGGTTTCAGGATGGATATCGCATTTAGAATTACTAACTGCCAAAGTTTGAGAAACATTACAGCTTGTCTCATCAGGGTTTTAGTCATTTAGAAAGAAGGACTTCGTCCTCGAGTCATTTACATATTCGTATGAGATTCATAGTACACTTAACTAGACAAAAATTTTTAAGTTTATCCTTTAAGATTCTCTTTTTTAGTTTTATTTTTTTTTATAGGTGAGGAGAAAACACCCAGCCGATTCCGAAAAGAAAACTTCTGCGATCAGTCAGTAAAGGGTAGTGTGAGGTTCAATCAACTAAACTCCTCACCTAAGCAGTTTATGGACCATTAGATGGAATTACCAAAATAATTCTTCATTCAATAGCTATAAGATTTGTTGTTATTAGTTAGTAACCCCGAACGCGATATCCAACTGACAACCAAACAATATATAGTTATGATTTAGTTACTTGATGCTATATGCTTTCTACTTCAAATTTCATTGCTTACTTTAATTAATTTATTAATAGCAGATACATTAGGTCCTCCATTGATCACAAACAGTTGCCACTGGTCTGAATCCACATTTTATAATCATTGAAATATATTCTTTGATACATCTGATAAGATGTATATTATGGGTCATGGCATTACAAAACCCATAACCAAGGGGCATATGGTTACTAGACGATAAGCATCTCATATAAAACATTATAGCATGATCAGCTATCTTCCTTGTTCTTCTTGTTCCCCAATCCTCAAATCCAATAATTTGATCATTTTTTATGTCATAATTCAAGGCAGGTTGCAATGACATTTCATCCAAAATTATAATAACATTTAAATCTTTTGGGTTTATTTCAATAGTAGCAAACTTAAAATAGTTATATATAACATTATTGCAACCAGTATCAAAATCTATGGCTTGTAATTGTTTATTTAGTGTTGTCATTGATGGGCATGAAAGATATTTTGTTAAAAATTTATAAGATGATCTTGATCTTCTATATATAGCCATGCAAAACATTTCCTCCTCAATAGTAAAACGCCTTGCCTATATTAATTGAATATTTAAGATTCTTTGTTGATGTATTTATATATATATATAATAATAAAATAATATATATTATTTATTTTATACTTTTATATATATATATATATATATATAAATAAAGCATTCTTGTTTTAAATTTTTATATCATTTTATAATATTCTGTTAAATAAATATTAAATGACATGAAGAACCTCCAATTCTTATTATTTTTTCATTATGTTTCTGCACTTTACCTTAGGTTTTAGATTATTATTTCGAATAATCATGTTAACAAATTGATGTTTTATATTTGTTTCATTATCACATTCACCCTCGCTATTCGATTTGTTTAATTGAAAGGGCTTCTTCTTATTTTTTTAAGAATTTTAATTTTTTCATAAAATTTCTTATCCCTTGGACTAAAAAATTTTTTCTAGTTAAATCGCCTAAATTAGGTCTGCGTTGTTTCAAAATTTATTTGGGAAGATTAATTTTTGAAATTCTTCATTTTGGTTCACCAAAATACTTTCATTTTCTTTTGATTCTGTTTTATGCACTATTAATGATTGATGAACATTTGCGACTAATTTTATTTCCTTAAAATGCAATAAATGTGGAATTGCAGCATGTATTAATACGCGTCTATTTGAACTACCGCTATAATCTTCATCAAATAAATATTTACAACAAATTCTCAATTTTTTTATTTCTTCCTCATTATTTGGTGGTACCATTTTCAAATTTTCAAACCACTTAGATCTTCGATTTGTATCTTTAGGGAAACCGTGGCTTGGAATTTTTTGTCCTGAAGAACATGTAGGTATACAACAAGTTCTAACCATTTTTAATAAAATTAAAATAGGTGTTTAATAAAATTAAAATTATAGGTGCTTCTTTAGTGTGATTTAGGTAACCCAAGGTTTAAAATAGAGAGCGGAAGTTACGTCAAATAAAGGGTAGCGCGAAGACTGGCAGTACATAAATGAACATATCCATATTAGTTTAGTTCCGCTTTATAGCATGTCTTACAGCGAGGGCAGCACTAACGGTGGCACACAAAAATATATGGGAGATTTTAGCCCCTGAGTATGGTTCGTAGGATAAAATATATGAATGTATATGCACATGAAATTAGTATAATATTCGGTTAGTAACGTTACTTAATTGAATATAGTAACCAATAAATGGCATGCGCTTTAGGAATAATATGAAACTCTTGCGAACAGAAATGCGATATTTGTTTGTATTATAAGAGATATGTGGTAACCAGACGAACATATTATATAATTAGATAAATTATATAAATTTATCAATTAACAGCGACTACCAACGCGGTGAATTTATCACAACTGTTTTACAGGCAGTAGTCGTCAAAGCGAATAAGTATAAATAAATATTAAAATAATATATATATATGAATATATAACAATTGAAAGAATATAAATCAATACACGAAATATATGTGTTCACAGTTATAATATGTAATTTCAATCAAACAATATCCATATACAGCATACGACAAAACAAGTTCCATTAACAAAAATGAAGTTGACTTTGATATCTCCAAAACATATTGTTTCTTCGCTAAGGTTTCCGAATTAATGAAATAATCAAATATAATACACTCAATATTCTATTGATTTTAACCTTTATTTTTACTTTACTGTATAAGTTCACTCATAGAGAGATAAAACTAAACTAAACGTCTTGATGCCGTTGCCCAAGTTTAGGGATTGCCTCGCGTTCTGATTGGCTGAAAAATTAATTGTTTAACGTATCCTTTCTTTGTGGTACAACGAATGAAAGGATAGCCGCTGTATTCGGTTTTACCGACACGCTTAGGCGGCAAACACGGATACACAATCGTTGAATTTTGTTACGCTTGATCGATTATGTATCCATCGCATCGTGTTCACAGAAAGCGATTTAAAGATGGGCCCATTTCGCATATTACATAATTCGAAGGGGAGCAACTCGTAACATACTCCCCCCCCGTTGAGAACTATTCTCAACTGTATTCGCATGGTACGTTTCCGCATATTACGTTTTGTGTGTTCAATAGAATTTTTTACTGTCAAAGACTGCCGCATGAGGTGTGTTCACTCTATGGGCAAAGGACACACTTGCGTTACCGGTCTTTTGATTTCACCGTCCTTACCTTTAATTTTTACCGCTCTTACGATTTGATCCTTTCCCGGATACAATTCTATGATTCTTCCTAATGTCCATTTGTAACATGGTTGGTTTTGTTCCTTTATGAGAACAATTGTGTCCAGCTTTATCTCTGTTCCAACCTTTTTCCACTTGGAACGTGTTTGCAATTCATGCAAATATTCCAAGTGCCAACGTGCCCAAAAATCTTGTCGTAATTTTGTGATGTGTTCCCACACCGTTAATCTGTTACTGGGAACTTTAATTGTATTTTTCTCTGGCAATGCACTAATCGGCTTGCCCATTAAATAGTGCGCTGGTGTTAAAGCTGTTATGTCATTAGGATCGGATGATATTGCGGTTATTGGTCGTGAATTTAATATCCCTTCGACTTCTATCACGAAAGTGTTTAGTTCGTTCAAGGTTAGCAATGAATCTCCAATAACGCGACGAAGGTGATGTTTAAATAATTTTACTGTAGCCTCCCATAATCCACCAAAATTTGGCGCTAATGGAGGTATAAAATGCCATATTATTCGATTCTCCGTTGCTGTTCTTTGAATCTTTTCTTTTTGTTCTTCTGAGTTCATCATTATATTGTTACGAGTTCGGGTATGGGAGTGAAGTATGCATGTATGACAATTTCAGACAGTGTGCTTGGTGTGATGGTAACGATTTAAATAACTTGTAAGTTACCATGGGTTGTTTAATTTGTGAACTTAGCGGCAGAGCTGCTTTGAATCGTGTTCCGGACAGACGTGTTATAGCAGACTCTTTAAAATCTCTTTAATAATTTCGTTTGTGATTATATTGCTTGCTTACGCTTTCGTTTTCGCTTTCTTTATTCTGTTCAGTTTTCGAATTAATAAACAGTTTTAGTTATTTTATTAACTTGTTGTAATTATTTGAAACCGCGCGCGACTCGTAACATTTGGTGTCAGAAGTGAACTTTAGTGAACTCTTAAACAGTGAATTGGTACAATTTGAATAAAAACAATTTAAAAACTATGGAAAGTGCAATGGGATCACCGTTCATTGGATTTGAAGAAGGAGACGGGACTTTTCAACCACTACCAGGAACATCATCAACAAATAACCCAGCGGAGGCCACTTCATTTACAAAGGAGGAACTCATAAGGATTTTGGAGCAACGCGAAACAGCGATGGAAAAAAGAATCATCGACACAGTCCAGAAGGAGTTGACGACTACGGTGATGGATCGTCTTTTCGACAGATTAGATGGATTTGCGGAGAATATCCAGGCCAGTTTATTCCAATTTAATACTAGATTAGATAATTTAGAGAGAAATAGGATAGAAAGCAATGATAATTTAGAGAGAAATAGGATAGAAAATAACGATAATTTAGAAAGAAATAGAATAGATAATAATCAAATAGATAAAAATAGGGAAATAGAAAATATAGAAAACCAAGGAACAGCGAAAAAAGGAACAGAAACAGTTGTTAGGACAGAAATAGGTTCACACTCTAATGCGATAGATGTAAAATTTCTAAAATTTGATGGCAGTAGTTCATGGTTAGAATATTTCGCGCAATTTTCAGCGATTGCGGAAACTAGCGGATGGAATGAGAAGACGAAGACACTCGTTTTGTTAAATTCTTTAAAAGGATCGGCACTTTCTGTTTTAATTTCACTTTCGCCTGAGGATAGGAAAGATTTTAAAATATTAGTAGACACATTAGAAAGGAGATTTGGGGAAAAATATATGGAAAATTTATATTTTTCTAGTTTTCAAAACTATAAACAAAAATACAACGAAGACATTCAAAAAGTGGCAACAGAATTAGAAAAATTGTCTTATCTAGCATTGAAGAACTGTCCACATAATGTCAGAAACAAATTGTTATGCACCAGATTCGTGGATTCTTTGGTAGACGTAGATCTGCAAAGAGATCTGCGAATCAATGGTGAAAATGATTTCCATGCCTTAGTAATTAAGGCATTGGAAATCAAAACAATCAATGACATAAGTAGAAAATCCAAAGAAAGGATACAGAAGGATAGAAATTTCCAAGGAAATAAAGAATTTATACAAAGAAATAAAGAATTTATACAAAAGAATAAAGAATATTCAAATAAAAAAGAAGAAAATGAGAAATTATGTTGGAATTGTGGACAAAAAGGACATTATAAAATGAATTGTAATAAAGGACCTATGAATAAAATGAATGATAAAGATAGAAAAAGAATAGATATACAATCCAATTAAGGTTAAAGGAAAATGTCCTAGATTGCAGAGTGATTGGTCCTTATATGGTTTTTCGAGGGTTGAATAGTGTTGTTTTTCGTATTAGGAGGGCTTCTGGAACAAGGTGTAGGGTTGTTCATATTGATGGATTGGCTGAATTTTATGAGGAGCAGAATTTTTGGGTTGCTGCTGAGGTTGGGTATAGAGGTTTTGACAGTTGTATGGGTTGTGTGCAGTTGTATGAGAGATGAGAGCTTCCTTCCTCCGTCGTCTGGGAGAGTAAGAGGTTGAACTCCTTGATCACTGGACTGACATTTTTTGGGCACGACCAAATCCCAATGTGTTGTGGTCTTACGCGAGTTTGTTTTTTTTTTTTTTCTTAATTCATTTTCCGATATTTTAATTTCTTATAAGCCACAGCAGTATTGGTTGGGGTTCACCTTACGGCTCTCAGGGGGCAATAGGAGGTAGATGGGGAAGAGACCGGGATCTCTTATCCATCGTAGGATAGCCTGATTGAAGGGGTTCGTCTTTTCCTCGCAATTCTAGCTAAGGTAGCTGCCATGTATTATCCTGTTGGAGTACATGTGTAGTTTAAATCCTGGTGACGAATCGGCCATGGGGAAAGCGAACTTGCGTGAATGATGTACATGATCAGCATGGAAATGAGAGTGATGAATAGGATTCAAAATTTTTAATTGTTTTGTAAACGAAAAACAACAAGAATAGTAATTAGTCGTTATTTTGCGAATTTCTTACTATTTGTAATTTGGGATGTTAATAATTCATTTGAAAATAGATTAGAGTAGTGAATAATTTTGTTTCAGTTTTTCTGTCTTGAGTTTATGTTCTAAGGTATCAAGATCAATCCTGTCCTTATCTTTCCTGTTCCTGTTCTGAGTTTGGTTGGAGAGTAGCTGATGAAGTGGACATGTTCATTTGTTCATGGAGTCAATTGAATCTAATTAGTGAAGGATTGAAGTCGGCTGGTGTCAAGAAAAAAGAAGAGTCCGAATGGAAGAAATTCCGACGGATGGTCCTGACGGAAAGGGATCGGTATAGATCCTGTCAGGAAGAAGAAAGAAGAGTCCGAATGGAAGAATTTCCAACGGATGGTCCTGACGGAAAGGGATCAGTATAGATCCTGTCAGGAAGAAGAAAGAAGAGAATCTGAAGACACCAGCAGACTAATACCTTCTCCAGGTTTTGAGGTGGGTTTTCCTGGAGATGTACAAGCGTGTGCAGGCAAATGCCAGGTATTAGGGGAGTTTGTTTCGTCCCACTGGGCGATTGTAATCCGAAACAAACTCGAACTCGTAATGACCTGGAGGATCTTAAGAAAATTCCATTCTGAAGGAAGAGACGTCTTCTTGAATGGTGAAGATTTCCAGAGGGTGAGGACCAACATGTGACTAGGATGAATAGAGGTGGTAAAGCCTTTTTCTGGTGCAGTGTTGGAAGAAGCTCTTCATCTTTTCCCTTTCCCGAAGAATTTGAATATTGAAGTTTTGGCCAGAACTTTGTTATTTAAATCTTTGAAGAGAATATAACATCCATGTTCGAGGGCGAACATTTTTCTCTAGGGAGGGGGTAATGTTACGAGTTCGGGTATGGGAGTGAAGTATGCATGTATGACAATTTCAGACAGTGTGCTTGGTGTGATGGTAACGATTTAAATAACTTGTAAGTTACCATGGGTTGTTTAATTTGTGAACTTAGCGGCAGAGCTGCTTTGAATCGTGTTCCGGACAGACGTGTTATAGCAGACTCTTTAAAATCTCTTTAATAATTTCGTTTGTGATTATATTGCTTGCTTACGCTTTCGTTTTCGCTTTCTTTATTCTGTTCAGTTTTCGAATTAATAAACAGTTTTAGTTATTTTATTAACTTGTTGTAATTATTTGAAACCGCGCGCGACTCGTAACAATATATAATTCCTTTAATTGGTTATTGGCTCCTATAAAATTAGAGCCATTGTCTGAATATACATGACTAGGTTTTGCCCTTCTAGCTATAAAGCGTCTGAATGCACCCAAAAATCCTTCCGTTGTCATGTCATCGACGACTTCTAGATGCACGGCCTTGATTGATAGACATATAAATACGCATATATAAACCTTCAATTTTGCACGGTTGCGGAACTTTCTCTCTTTTATAAAAAAGGGTCCGCAGAAGTCTACACCTGTGTTTTCAAAGGGAATCGCTGGTACTACCCTTGCTGATGGCAAATTGCCCATTTTATATTTTGCTGCAATTGCTGAACATTTAAAACAGCGAACGCATTTTCGCACGATTCGACGTACTTGGTTGCGTCCGTCTAATATCCAAAATCTTTGTCTGAGGATTGCTAAGGTAATTTGGATACTTGTATGGTGATTTCGCTCATGTGTTTCTCGGATTAACATATCAGTGACTACGTGCCGTTTTGGTAATAATATCGGGTGTTTTTTCGCATATGATAATTCGGAATTTTGCAATCTTCCTCCTACTCTAATTATACCAACGTCATCGATGAACGGGCTTAATGTTAATAAGGAACCTTTTAAATTGAATGGCTCTTCTTTCATAATTTTTATTTCGTTAGCAAAACGTAATTCTTGAACTAATCTTATTATACGTGATTCGGCTTCATTTAACTCTTCCGTGTGCAACATTCCACGAAAATTGTTTTTTGGACTCCATCGTAAACCCCGAGCAATGGTTCTAATGAGTTTTGAGTACGAAGAGAATCTTTCGAATAATTTCGGTTCTTGCGTGTTATTTGCGATTAGACATATATTTCTTTTTAATTCGAGAATTTCGACGTTACCTTCCCCTTCGACCGGCCATTCATCTTTATCTTTACTCAACCAATCGGGTCCATTGAACCAGGATGCGTTCTTAATAAATTCCTTGGGAAGTTGTCCTCTTGATATTGCATCAGCGGAATTATATTTTGATCTAACGTATCGCCATTTCACGTCGGGCGTAAGTCTTTGAATTTCCTTGATTCGAGTTGCGACGTATAATTTTAACAGAATAGGAGATGTTTTTATCCAATGGAGTACTATAGATGAATCGCACCAGAATGTCGTGCTTTCTACGTGGAATCCTAATGCATTTTTTATTTCGCCAAGTAATCGAGATAACAATAATGCTCCGTTTAATTCCATTCGCGGAATTGTAATTTCCTTTAAAGGAGCGACTCGCGACTTCGCGCATATTAACTGTATTTTTACGTTACCGTCCTCGCCGCGCGATCTGACATACACGCAAGCTCCGAAACCATATGAACTTGCGTCACAAAATCCGTGAATCTCGATGCCATTCGTTCGTTCTTGTATCAATTTTCTTTGAAATGAAATGTCTCTTAACATATCTAATTGATTCGTAAATTCTATCCATCTTGTGTATATCTCCTGAGGAACAGATTCATCCCAGTTCAAATTTGCACGCCACACGTCCTGCATCATTTTTTTTGCGTAAAATATAACAGGACCTACTAAACCTAAGGGATCAAAGATTTTTGAAATTTCGGATAAAATTATACGTTTTGTTACGAAGTGATTCTCGACCCTCCTCGTTTGTACGTTATATCGTAAGTCGTCGGTGCGAACGTTCCACTTTATTCCCAGTGTTTTAACTGACTCGTTCGATTTTATAAAATGAGTTTCTTGATTCGTAAAATTTGTCAATCCCTCGAAAATTTCTTTCCGATTAGATGTCCACTGACGAATGTGAAATCCACCGCGTTTTAAAAGCGCTATGATTTCGTTCATGATCTCTTGGGCTTCTATAATATCCGTTGTTCCTGTCAATAAATCATCTACGTATAAATGGTTCTTTAAAATTGCGGCCGCTCGGGGGAAACTGTCTCGTTCGTCGTCTGCTAATTGATGTATTGTTCGAATAGCTAGAAAAGGAGATGCCGACACCCCGAAAGTCAACGTATTTAATTTGAAAGTCTGAATCTTGTCGTTTCGTCGCCATAAGATCTTTTGGAACTGCCGATCACCTTCATGTACTTTGATCTGGCGGTACATTTTTTCTATGTCGGCTGAAAGTACCACATTATAGGTGCGAAACCTTATTAAATGTGTATATAATTTGTCTTGAATCGTGGGTCCAACTAATAGTGTGTCATTTAATGATACACCGCTACTCGACCTTGCTGATGCATCGAACACCACGCGTATCTTTGTAGTATCGCTAGTTTCTTTTACCACTGCATGATGTGGCATAAAATATTCATTTTGATCTCTGTCATCCGTTAATGACATATGATCCAATTGCAAATATTCTTCTAACACCCTTTCATACTCCCCTTTTAGCGTCGAGTCCTTACTTAATCTACGTTCTGTCGCCGATAAGCGTTTTAACGCGGTTCCCTTTGATTCGCCAATTTTAACGTTCGATTCCCGAAATGGAAGACGCACCGTGTATCGACCGCTATTATCTCGAGTCACTGTTTCTCTAAAATGTAATTCCGCCCTTGTTTCTTCAGATGAAGATTCAAATTCCGCACCTATTTCTTCGGTTTCCCAAAAACGGCTAAGTTGCCTTTCTAGTGTACTTAAAAAACATCTATTTCCGGCTACTTGAGAATCGAAATTACCCACGATCGTCCAACCTAACCTTGTCTTTTGTGCATATGTTTCTTCCAATAATTTTATTTGTCCTACCATTAACATCGAAACTGTGGATCCTGCAGCGATTAGAAGATCTACTGATCTGGGTACATGAAAATCAGGATCTGCAAGAGTAATGTTCTGAGGGATCTTGACTCTATCTCGCGGAAAAAACTCTGTTGGAATTTGTTCGCATATGGATTCTACTACTGAACATGTTAATATCTTAGTAAACTTGCTCACTCTGGATTTTATTTCAATAGTAACGATGCCGCTTGAAGTGACTTCAGTATCACTGATCGCGTTTATTTTCGTCGGGAATTCGACCATTGGAATATCTAATTTTTTCACTAAGCTTTCTGTAATTACGTTTGTAGTCGCGCATGAATCCATCAATGCTCAGGCTTGTATCGTGTTACCGCTATTACTATCAATTTTCACAATCGCGCTCATTACTAACTCGGTAGTTAATTTTGCAGTTTTTGATATCTGTTTATTTATTCGGAATCCATATAGTCATTTTGATACATTCCTTTCCTTTTCAATTTCAGTTTTCTTATCGACTTCATTTTTCTTATCGACCTTGTAAATGTCGCGATGTAGCAGTGTATTATGATGCTTGTTACAAATTTTGCAATTAGAAAATTTACACGGTTGACCGAGATGGGATCTTAAACAATTGTAACACAGTTTTTCTGATCTTACTAAGTCAATTCGTTTATCTACCGGTAGTTCCTTAAATTTTACGCACATGTATAAGGAATGTTTTTTGTCTTGACATGCTACACAACGTTTCATATCCTTCATCATAAAAACGTGACTTGATGACTGTAGTTTTCGACGTTTCGCGGTATAATCGACTCTTTCCCTTTCATGTTCTGTATTTCTCGATTTATCACGCTTAGACACACACACCGCGGTTTTATATATGAACTCGTATAATTTTTCTAATTTCGGAAATTCGTCTCTTTCTAATGTTGCTTCCCAACGTTCCGCGGTATTCTTTGGCAATTTATTTTCTAATATATGCACTAACATCTCTTCTCCTACTGTAACGCCTAACATGTTCAATGAGGTTATATATTGTTGTGCGTTATCCGCTAAACTCGTCAATGCATTGGTGGATTCCCTTTCCAAAACGTCTAAATTCAACAGCAACGATAAATTTCGCGATATTAATACGCGTTTCACTTCGTATGCTCTTTCTAACAATTGCCATGCCCGTTTATATCCTCCCTCATCTATCACTAGCAATTTTATTTTGTTTGCCGCCTCGCCTGTTACAGCCGCCTTTAGGTAATATAGCTTATTAAGTTCGGAAATATCTGATTGTGAACCTATCATATTAAGAAATGTTGTTTTAAAAGAAAGCCAATTTTCGTATCGCCCGTCGAAAGTGGGTAATGGCGCCTGCGGTAATTTCATTCGTCGATTAGAATTACGCGAATTATTAAGTTCGTTTATTGTTCCGGTGCTATTAGATGCTGATAATTCATTTGGCGGATTACCGTTATTAATTAAATCTTCGCATTTACTTGCCAATATATAAAAACGTTCTTGTATTCCTTCAAATTCTTCTTGATGATTGTTGTCCGGGTCAATTACCATTAATTCGTCATGATGGTCTTCGTACGCATGATATAATTCAGTAAGACGTGTAATGCGTAATCTCGTATTTGTCGTGTCAATTTTTCCCTTTTCTACAGCATTACTCAGAAACGTTATCTGAGACTTCAATGCTGTTCGTTTCTGTAGCAATCCTTTTACGCGCTCGGACATGATTGCGAATCCCTTTTATTACACTTATTAAACCTGCGATTATTTTTCCTTAAATAAATTAAGTCCTCTTCAAATCGTTTTTTTTATTGAGGACCTCACAGGAGGCACCAATGTTTCTTCGCTAAGGTTTCCGAATTAATGGAATAATCAAATATAATACACTCAATATTCTATTGATTTTAACCTTTATTTTTACTTTACTGTACAAGTTCACTCATAGAGAGATAAAACTAAACTAAACGTCTTGATGCCGTTGCCCAAGTCTAGGGATTGCCTCGCGTTCTGATTGGCTGAAAAATTAATTGTTTAACGTATCCTTTCTTTGTGGTACAACGAATGAAAGGATAGCCGCTGTATTCGGTTTTACCGACACGCTTAGGCGGCAAACACGGATACACAATCGTTGAATTTTGTTACGCTTGATCGATTATGTATCCATCGCATCGTGTTCACAGAAAGCGATTTAAAGATGGGCCCATTTCGCATATTACATAATTCGAAGGGGAGCAACTCGTAACACATATCTACCAAACAAAAAAAATTATGCATCTAATAATGCAGCCCTTGGAACCATACAAATCTAAAAAAAATGTTTCCATATATGCATACTTTAGAAATAAAACAGGTGAGCATGTTACGTGGGACACCTTGTATTTTATCTTTATATAGCAGCTATGAATTCCTACTATTGAATTATCTGTTCTTGTCACGTAGCAGCTATGAATTTTTGTCGACGAATTTTTTCTCCTTTTTATGTAGCTACTACGAATTTCTATCAACAAATTTTATTTTACCTTCGTGTATTTACTACGAATACCGGTCAAAGAAATTTTATAGTTGTTATGTAGCTGATACGAATTTCTGTCGACGAATGTTTGTTTTTTTTTTTTTCCTGTAGCAGTTACAATTTTTTTTCGACGAATTTCCCCTTCTTTTCATGTTGTTGCTACGAATTTCTGTTGACGAATTTTATGTTATCTTCATGTGGTTGCTACGTATTCTTGTCGACGGATCATTTTCCCTGTAGCAGCCACGAATTTCTGCCGACAAATTTTCTGTCCTTGTCACGTAACAGCTAAGAACTCATATCATTATTGTGTGTCATTTGAAAAAGCATGAAGGCTCGTCAATTTTTCTATAAAAAAATTGTAAACAAATAGTTTATTTATGAACTACCTATAAAATAATTATAAGCATTTTGTTGAGAAACTATATGCTAAAGAAAAAACTTACATACTTGGCTTTACTTTAGATATTATTTTAATTATTTTTAAAAGGATTCAATGAATATGATTAATATTTGTACATGTAATTATTATTAAGTAACTTTGTAATAAATTAAGTATTTTTGTAAATTTTTTATAAAATTTGATAAATTATTAGACTTTTCTACTTGGCGTTACTATTTACATCTTGATGTTTTTTTGTGAATATTATTTTTCTCAAACATAGCTCAACGACGAGATCGGCGATTTACGCGACATATACAGGCTGCTACAAAACAATCGCGTTTCCTTAAAGGGAGTGGCCCTAACGCTATTCTAAGAACTTTTTTATGTTGGCATTTTTTGAATTTAAGCATCATTTCCGAGATATTCAACGATAAAGATGCCATTAGACAGAGGCTCTCCGATAGTTGAAGCAAGATAGAATGGCGACATCTCACTTCAATTATCGGAGAGTCTCTGTCTAACTTGTGGCATCTTTACCATTGAATATCTTGAAAATAGAGCTTTAAATCAAAAAATGCCAAGAGGGAAAAGTTCTTAGAATGGCCTCAGGAAGGGCCCTCCCAGGACTGCCCTTTAAGGAAGTGCAGTCATTTTGTAACACCCTGTATACACAGGGTGTCCGGAAATAAACGCACTTCCTGTTAAAGGGTTATTCCTGACACTAAACTAAATCGAAAAGTCCTTAGCCATTTTTCAATCCAGAGCTTGGTTTTCAAGATATTTAATAATAAAGATATTATTAGTAAGACAGAGACAGACAGATAGTTGAAGTGGGATAGATTGGTGGTATCTCACTTCTTTATTATTGAATATCTTAAAAACTAAGCTCCAGATTGAAAAGTGGCTAAGGACTTTTCGACTTAGTTTAGTGTCAGGAATCATCCCTTAACAGGAAGTGCGGTTGTTTTGAAACACCCTGCATGTTAAGAATGACCCCTTAAATACAGCGTGTCGCCAAATTATTACGGACAGCAATCATATTTCTGTCTTCCCCAATCCAAACTAAGTTTTTAATCAAATAGATTGTTTCTAAATAATTTTTTTTTCTTGGGTTTCCTGCTGGTATCATTAATATTGTTTTTTTTTAATACAGGGTGTAACAATGATCTTTTGCGAAACTTTAATGGGTTGTAGAAGGGGTGATCCTAAGAAGACTTCTGATTTATTGCTTTTTAGTTTAAGACTTAGTTTTAAAGATATTCAATGACACAAATGCTATTAACTAGACAGAGACAGTCAGCCAGTTTAAATGAGATAATATTACTCTCTCTTACTTCAACCAACTTACTATTTCTGTCTAACCAATAGCATTTTTATCAATGAATATCTTTAAAATTAAGCTTTAAATTAAAATATGGTAAATAAAAAATCGTCTTAGAATCACTCCCTCTACAACCTCTTAAAATTTCGAAGAGAGTCATTGTTATACCCTGTAAATGGCATCATGAGTAGTTTTTATAATTTTCCAATATATGCAGTGGAACTCCTTACAGACACTTCTTTTCAACGGACACATTTTTTAACAGAAAGTCACACAGGTCCCGAGATTGTCCGTTGTAGAGAGATTTCACCGTATAAAGCTACTTGTATTTTTTGTTTGTTTACAAAATTTGTATAAATTTGTACTTTTATTTTTTAAATTAATTTTTAAAATTAATTTTTGCAAAATAATGGAAAACTCTGTTTAGAGAGTATGCCTAGATGCACAGAAGTTTTAATTGCATTAAAAGGTGGTTACACTAAATACTGGAATTTTTATTAATACAGGGTGTCCGGAAAAAGAGGAGACATTTTTTGAGGGGTGGTTTCTGAGGCTATTCTAAGAACTTTTTTTTCTTAGCATTTTTTGATTTAAGGCTTTATTTCTGAAATATTCAACGATAAATTTGCCATTAGTTAGACAGATACTTTTCGATGGTTAAAGTGAGATGGCACCACTCTGTCTTGCTTCAGCTACTGGAGTGTCTCTATCTAACTAATGGCATCTTTATCGTTGAATATCTCAAAAATAAAGCTTTAAATCAAAAAATACCAAAACAAAAAAAGTTCTTAAAATTACATCAGGAACTACCCCTTAAAATATGTCTCCTTTTTTTTCCGGACACTCTGTGGATTATATTTTCTGTGATACGAGAATTAGCGTTTCCTGAGGCTGGGTGAAACCCCAGGAAATATCGCGACACAAATAATTATTTCCCGACCGTTCCGGAGGAAAGAGACCGAAGGGTGAGGTTCCTTTGAGCCGCGGATGACCCTGCGAAATTACGGAAGAAATGGAACGTGTCAAGAATAATAAACTATCTGATTAACACAATAATTTATTTACGCGAAACGACCGATTCCACTCGCACTGAAAATCAATTACCAAAATATAATAATACGCAATATACAATAAATTTACAATAACGCAACCCTACCTAACTAATCGGGAGCGCCCGCACGCTCTTCGTACGCGACACGTCCAAATTATCCAAAGTACTCGCTATACGCGTTCTAACGAAGACCTTTTGTATCTATACAAAAGTCATTCAACTCTACGAGAGGAGACTGTCCAACCCGAGGGCAAGTGCTTCGCTAGATGTAACGGCGCGACTAGGAAAGTACCGTGAGCTTTCCGGCGCGATGAGGTGGCTAGCCTCCGCGGGAAAACTAACGCAAAACTCACAGGACTAACAGACTAACAATAAAACGCTGGAGTGGCGTCCCACTCACTTTCGCCGATCTTCGCTCCGTTTCGATTTCCCTGTAGTTATTTCCGCTCCTTCCGGTACGGTCCAGCGACAATAGGCAGATCCAGTGATCCGAATTGCACAGATTCCCTCCTTCGGATGAGGATTCCTCTGCTATTTTCTCCAGAGTCCGTCCACAAAAATCCGTTGACCAAAAAGTTTACGCTACTACCGCCACTTATCCGCACGCTACTAATGCTGACATAAAAGTGAGGAAAAATCGTTGAACTGTCAAACTGACAGTTCAAGATTCTCCCCCACACACATAATCGCTCCCGCACACATAAACATAGTCGGACGTGTTGTTTGGGAATCGGAGGAATTAGTCTAACCCGATGTTAGATTATGCGCGGTGAGCAAGACAAGGACAGACTCTGCTACACCACCGATTCCGCCAGCTGATCCAGATCTCAGCCTAGGCGGCACGGTGCCGAGTGTACTCACCCTATTCCCGATATTCGCATAACATCGGAAATCGGTCAAGAGATGCTGCAACGATTTTTACATCGTTACATTTCATTTGTGAAAAGAAAATTAAAAGATATGTCTAGATAATATATAACTTTAATAAAACACTGTATTAAACAATGCATACCTTTAAACCCTAAAATTAGCCATTTGCGCAAAAATAAGAAATACAAATACTGTCCCTAATAATTTAAGCACTCACTGTAGAGCTTAGAATATTAAATGTGTAATTCATGCATACAGTATTATAGTGATACGTAAAATAAATAGAATATTTTGAAGAAATTAATATTTTAGTTAATAGAAAGTTTATAAGGATACACTAAATCCTTGTTCCATTTCATTCAGCATATTGTATAAACGTCTTTTCAAATTATATGGGGCAGAAGATCGTGATAGAACAGCAGGATATCCTGTTGGATTTGCACATTGTCTTAAAATTACTGCCAAGCTACTAGTAGTATGTTCTGACATAAGAAGTCCAGGAATAATTATAGTGCCCGAAAGTGTCCAACCAAGAAATATTTTTTCACATATAATCTGCATCATAAAATATTATAAAATATTATTAAAATTTATAAATTATATACAGGGTGTTAGGATGTTCATGCATTTTCCTTAAGGGAATTATTCTTGAAAATTAAACATATTAAAAAGTTTCTTACCACTTTTCGATTCGAAACTTAATTTTGGATATATTCAATAAAAATAATAACATAAAATATTATATACAGACTGTGAGTTAGTAGAAATAAAATAAAATAATGTTAACTTACTATTATTAGTTGACTGTTTAATTTTGTCTCATCCATTTTACTTTTATTGTTGAGCATCTTGAAAACTTATTGCATATATTGAAAAAAGAAGCTTCGAAGCGAGAAGTTCCATAGGGATTATTTATTTGATTTGGTTAAAGAAGTAACCCACTTAATACATATTTGCTACCGAAGTTTCAAAAGAAAATTTTATACCACACATCTAAGGAAAATTTCTCTTATAATAATATGACTTCAATCGTATTGGGTTTTATAATATTGTACCTATAATATTGAAAATAAATAAAATATGTTATTTTTCAAACTAACTCACATTTGCAATGTAGAGCTCATATACAGGGTGTAAAAATGACCCAGGGTCAAATTTTAGATAGTTTTAGAGGGAGTGATTCTAAAACTATTTTTCATTTACCAGATTTTAATCTGAAATTTAGATTTTGAGATATTTAATGATAAAGATACTATTAGTTAGACAGAGACAGTCAATTGGTTGAAATGAGATAACGCTATTCTGTCTCATTTCAATTATCTATCTCTATCTAACTAATAGTACCTTTATCATTAAATATCTCAAAAACTAAGCTTCAGATTAAAATGTGGTAAATGAAAAATCATCTTAGAATCACTTCCTCTACAACCCCCTAAAATTTGACCCCGGGTCATTATTACACTCTGTACAAGAAGTGAGACGCTGAATATACAGGGTATCTGGAAAAAAAGGAGACATTTTTTGAGGAATGATCTCTGACGCTATTCCAAGAACTTTTCTTCTTGGCATTTTTTGATTTGAAGCTTCATTTTCGAGATATTCAACTATATAGATGCCATTAATTAAACAGAGATACTTCGATAGTTGAAATGAAATAGCGCCACTCTATCTCGCTTCAACTATCAGAGAGTCTCTGTCTAATTAATGGCATTTTTATCGTTGAATATCTCGAAGATGAAGCTTAAAATCAAAAAATGTCAATAGAAAAAAGTTCTTAGAATAGTATCAAGAACCACCCCTCAAAAAAGTCTCCTTTTTTTCCGGACACCCTGTATGCGACGGTGGTAGCAAACATGTTAAGGGAAGTGTGAGAATTTTGAAACATCCTCTATATTAACAAAAATTAGCATACTATGAAGAATTTAAAAAATTAATGTATATTTTATAATAACCAAATCTACCTGTAAGTTATTATTAATAACAGGTGATTCACATCGTTTATTTTTTGAACAGGAAGATCGACAATCAAAAAAGTCACAGTCCTCATGCTTTTCACAAGCTTTATTATTCCCAGTAATTCGGTTGACAATGCTTCGAGGGTAAACAGCATCTAAATCTAAAAATTTAAGCTTTTGACCTCCTATAGGTAAACCGAAGTGATTGATTTTAACATCACAAAGATGTATTGGTTCAGGAAAATTATGATCTAATTCTTCAAGAAGATCCAATATCATAATTGCAAGTTTTAAACGTTTTGCCCATTCAGGTTTAGAGTCTGACAATGCTAAAATTGTTGTTGGTGTTTGAATTGGTCTTACATATTCCACTGCATAAAAAGTCCCGCAGGTACCTGTTACAGTTAATCATAAAATTATATATATATATATTTAAGAAATTGAATAAAATACTTATAATTATCAGGAGACTCAGTAAAGTCTCGCGCCAAGTAGTATAGCTTTACAGTGACGTCATGAGCTACTGTAGCGAGACACTGAGTATCCTTTTCACAAAACATCAAAAATTTTAGATTAATTTTTTTAAGGAATTTTAACGCTAAAATATATTTTGAGATATTCTGAAACTAAATAACGAAAAAAAAGCTTTTTGTTTAAATGCACCAAAATGCATAAAAAGTGCATCTGCATAAATTTTTAATTTTTCAATTTTTGAAAAGTGCATGTTCAGTTCCGTCGCCATCGTTGTCACCGTCGTCGTTATCTCCATATTATTCCCTCCACACGAAAACGTGATGATGACGTCACAGCTCACATCAGGAGACTCGGTAGAGTCTCGCGCCAAGTAGTATAGCCTCACAGTGACGTCATGTGCTACTGTACGCGAGACACCGAGTATCCTTTTCCCGAAACATCAAAAATTTTATGTCGATTTTTTTCGGAAATTTTAACGCGAAAATATGTTTTAAGACATCCTAAATCTAAAAAACGAAAAAAAAAAAAAAAAAAAAAAAAAAAAAAAATTTGTTAAAATGCACAAAAATGCATAGAAAGTGCATCTGCATAATTTTTTTAATTTTTCAATTTTTGAAAAGTGTATGTTCAGTTCCGTCGTCGTCGTCGTCGTCGTCGTCGTCGTCGTCGTCGTCGTCGTCGTCGTCGTCGTCGTCGTCGTCGTCGTCGTCGTCGTCGTCGTCGTCGTCGTCGTCGTCGTCGTCGTCGTCGTCGTCGTCGTCGTCGTCGTCGTCGTCGTCGTCGTCGTCGTCGTCGTCGTCGTCGTCGTCGTCGTCGTCGTCGTCGTCGTCGTCGTCGTCGTCGTCGTCGTCGTCGTCGTCGTCGTCGTCGTCGTCGTCGTCGTCGTCGTCGTCGTCGTCGTCGTCGTCGTCGTCGTCGTCGTCGTCGTCGTCGTCGTCGTCGTCGTCGTCGTCGTCGTCGTCGTCGTCGTCGTCGTCGTCGTCGTCGTCGTCGTCGTCGTCGTCGTCGTCGTCGTCGTCGTCGTCGTCGTCGTCGTCGTCGTCGTCGTCGTCGTCGTCGTCGTCGTCGTCGTCGTCGTCGTCGTCGTCGTCGTCGTCGTCGTCGTCGTCGTCGTCGTCGTCGTCGTCGTCGTCGTCGTCGTCGTCGTCGTCGTCGTCGTCGTCGTCGTCGTCGTCGTCGTCGTCGTCGTCGTCGTCGTCGTCGTCGTCGTCGTCGTCGTCGTCGTCGTCGTCGTCGTCGTCGTCGTCGTCGTCGTCGTCGTCGTCGTCGTCGTCGTCGTCGTCGTCGTCGTCGTCGTCGTCGTCGTCGTCGTCGTCGTCGTCGTCGTCGTCGTCGTCGTCGTCGTCGTCGTCGTCGTCGTCGTCGTCGTCGTCGTCGTCGTCGTCGTCGTCGTCGTCGTCGTCGTCGTCGTCGTCGTCGTCGTCGTCGTCGTCGTCGTCGTCGTCGTCGTCGTCGTCGTCGTCGTCGTCGTCGTCGTCGTCGTCGTCGTCGTCGTCGTCGTCGTCGTCGTCGTCGTCGTCGTCGTCGTCGTCGTCGTCGTCGTCGTCGTCGTCGTCGTCGTCGTCGTCGTCGTCGTCGTCGTCGTCGTCGTCGTCGTCGTCGTCGTCGTCGTCGTCGTCGTCGTCGTCGTCGTCGTCGTCGTCGTCGTCGTCGTCGTCGTCGTCGTCGTCGTCGTCGTCGTCGTCGTCGTCGTCGTCGTCGTCGTCGTCGTCGTCGTCGTCGTCGTCGTCGTCGTCGTCGTCGTCGTCGTCGTCGTCGTCGTCGTCGTCGTCGTCGTCGTCGTCGTCGTCGTCGTCGTCGTCGTCGTCGTCGTCGTCGTCGTCGTCGTCGTCGTCGTCGTCGTCGTCGTCGTCGTCGTCGTCGTCGTCGTCGTCGTCGTCGTCGTCGTCGTCGTCGTCGTCGTCGTCGTCGTCGTCGTCGTCGTCGTCGTCGTCGTCGTCGTCGTCGTCGTCGTCGTCGTCTCCATCTCCATCTTTTTCGCACCGCTAGAAATCGTGTCAATCGTGTCAATCGTGACGTCAGAATGTGACGTCACATGGCTCTATCTCGCGAAATACAGAGTTCCTAAATAAAATTTTATTAGAAATAATGTTAACAAAATATTATAAAAATTTTTATTATTTTTTATTCTTCACACCCCTTAGTCCCAACCCTTCGCCCCACCCCCTTTACACCACCCCCTCCGCTCACTTACTTATTAAATGATTATTATTTATTTCTAATAATTAAAATTAGTTAATTTAATTAAATTTTTATATAATTATTAATAATAAGCACCCACCTACTATTTTGTCGACACCCCTGCGTCCCACCCCCTTTACACCACCCCCTCCGCTCACTTACTTATTAAATGATTATTATTTATTTCTAATAATTAAAATTAGTTAATTTAATTAAATTTTTATATAATTATTAATAATAAGCACCCACCTACTATTTTGTCGACACCCCTGCGTCCCACCCCCTTTACACCACCCCCTCCGCTCACTTACTTATTAAATCATTATTATTTATTTCTAATAATTAAAATTAGTTAATTTAATTAAATTTTTATATAATTATTAATAATAAGCACCCACCTACTATTTTGTCGACACCCCTGCGTCCCACCCCCTTTACACCACCCCCTCCACTCACTTACTCATTAAATGATTATTATTTATTTCTAATAATTAAAATTAGTTAATTTAATTAAATTTTTATATAATTATTAATAATAAGCACCCACATACTATTTTGTCGACACCCCTGCGTCCCACCCCCTTTACACCACCCCCTACGCTCACTTACTTATTAAATGATTATTATTTATTTCTAATAATTAAAATTAGTTAATTTAATTAAATTGTTATATAATTATTAATAATCCCCCCTAAAAAACATCCCGATGTAAAAAAAATACGCCAAGTAGTTATCCCTTTCCAAAAACCCCCTTATTCAAAAAACCCTTTATGTCCAAAAAAATATATATATATTATTTATACACTTATATATTTAATGAATACTCTTAATATTCTTAATACAAGGTATAACAATAAAAAAAATTAATTGCATTTTAATAAAAAAAATATATTTATTTAAAAATTGTAGTTACTACAAAAAAATAGCTTTATTTTGCTTATTCTGTTAAAAAGTATTGAAATCATATATAGAATAAAGCCAAGTATGTAATATTTTTTTATTTATTTTATAGTTTCTTAATGTATGCTGATTTCTTTTATATAAAGTTTATAAACATACAATATGCATCATATATAGAGATAGTTTATAAACAAAAATATGCATCAAATATAGTTTATAAACAATATGCATCAAATATAATTATAAACAATATGCATCAAATATAGACAGTTTATAAACGATATGCATCATATATAGATAGTTTATAAACAATATGCATAAAATATAGATAGTTTATAAACAATATGCATAAAAGTTTTTTATAGATAGTTTATAAACAATTTTACAAAAATTTTTTTATACAAAACTTGGCGAGCCTCCATGCTTTTTTAAATAACATTTGATTTTAAAATATATCTTATATAATACATTGTACCTACAATATTAAATATATATAAGAAATGATGCATTATCAACAATGTAATGTCTTTGCCTGATGACGTTTCTAGTCCTGTTAAAATCCAACAGCATCGATGAATATTTTTATGAATAATATGCGTTTAATACTATTATCGAATAGCAGCTACGAATTCCTGCCGAGATATTTTCAACAACAACAATTTTCAATTATTGTCATGTAGGAGCTACGAATTCATTCTGACTAATTTTCAATTCTGGTCATGTAACTGCTACGCATTTATGTCACTGAATTTTATAATATTATTTTCCTGTAGCAGCTACGAATCCATGTCGGCGAATTTTCTGTACTTGTCATGTAGCAGCTACGAATACATGTCAGCGAATTTTATGTATATTTGTCATATAGCAGCTACGAATTCCTGCCAAGATATTTTCAACAATTTTCAATTATTGTCATGTAACAGCTACGAATTCATGCTGACGAATGTGATTTTCCATTCTTGTCATGTAACTGCTACGCATTTCTATTAATGAATTTTCTCTTATTTTCCTATAGCAGTTATGAATCATTGTCGGCAAATTTTTATTCTTGTTTTTTGTCATGTAACTAATACGAATTTATGTCGACTATTTTCTCTTATTTTCATGTAGCTCCTACGAATTTCTGTCAATGAATTTTTTCTTCTTTTAATGTAGTAATTACAAATCCTTGTCGACGAGTTTTTTAATCTTATCCTGTAGCTGCTACGAATACTTATCGACAAATTTTATGTTCATATGTTCTTATCCTATAATAACTAGGAATTTATGCCAACAAATTTTATCTTATTTTCATGTAACAAGTACGAATCTATGTCGACACATTTTATGATGTTTTCATGTAGCAATTATGAATTTATAATAATTTTCTACATATTATGAAGAGTGTGAAATTTTGAAATAACATGTTGATTGTGTGTCATTTAAAAAAGGATGGAGGCTCGCCAAGTTTTGTATAAAAAAATTTTTGTAAAATTGTTTATAAACTATCTATAAAAAACTTTTATGCATATTGTTTATAAACTATCTATATTTTATGCATATTGCTTATAAACTATCTATATATGATGCATATCGTTTATAAACTGTCTATATTTGATGCATATTGTTTATAATTATATTTGATGCATATTGTTTATAAACTATATTTGATGCATATTTTTGTTTATAAACTATCTCTATATATGATGCATATTGTATGTTTATAAACTTTATATAAAAGAAATCAGCATACATTAAGAAACTATAAAATAAATAAAAAAATATTACATACTTGGCTTTATTCTATATATGATTTCAATACTTTTTAACAGAATAAGCAAAATAAAGCTATTTTTTTGTAGTAACTACAATTTTTAAATAAATATATTTTTTTTATTAAAATGCAATTAATTTTTTTTATTGTTATACCTTGTATTAAGAATATTAAGAGTATTCATTAAATATATAAGTGTATAAATAATATATATATATTTTTTTGGACATAAAGGGTTTTTTGAATAAGGGGGTTTTTGGAAAGGGATAACTACTTGGCGTATTTTTTTTACATCGGGATGTTTTTTAGGGGGGATTTCACTCATTTTTGTAAGTTTAGACAACAGAAAATAAATATTTGGCAACAATATAATAAAGGTATATACATCTAACTTACGTGTAAATTTAAAAATTGATGCATTGTTTAATTAATCGTTGATTATTTATTCACTTTGTAGAAATAATAAGTAAACGTCTTTGGCTCCTCTGGGCCATTGCTTCTTTTGAACAAGAGTATCATTAACTTGAAGCCATGATTTTTTGTTCTTTTCCCTCAAATATGAAGTATAATGTCCTGCCTCTACTGATCCACCATGATGCAAGATAGCACTTTGAACAGTATAATTATTACCTGCAATACGTAGCTTAGTAGTTGGTATTGCTTTGATACTGTTATTCGTTATTTTCGATACTACACCGTTTTCGACAGAAAACAAGAGCAATTGTATTATCAAATATTGTCCAGCCCTGGTAATGTCTGTCTTTTCAGTTCGTGTATTCAATCCACAACTGACGCAAGCTTCTTGAATATCATGCCATTTTGCAAAAGCTTGTTCAATAAGTGATTGCAATTCAGTAGATTTTCCCTTCTTATCGCGGGGAAGTGGAACCGAAAGGATAATGTTCCTTTGTTCAGTAATTGTAGTGTAATTGCACGATCGGCAATGAACCGTAAATGTTAATTGATGTTGGAAAATATTTTGAATATCTTCTGAATTTTCCAACAATTTGATTAAAAATTCTGAAGCATCTTGTTGTTGGTGTTGAATAAATATGTCTCCTAAAAATTGTCTAACACCAATAGAACTCAAATGTCTATCAATAATATTATTACCCATATATGCCTCTGTCAAAATTCTCAATTCGTCGTTTTCATTGCGGTGAAGCCACGTTCTTCTGACAATATCGCAATGAAGTAGGCATTGCAAACTTGCATTCGCATAGCACGAAACATTGTCAGTATTAACAAAGCCTTTAATTTTTTCGTAATCGACAACAATATCATTATTAGTATTTTCTTGTTCCAATATTTGTTGATTTGTGGTATGTTTCGGAACTGCCCATACTAAATCGTGAATTTTCTTTATTCCACTGTTTTTCTTCGATTGAACATCAATCACTGTAAGATCTGGTCTGTATTCAACCCTTAAACGATTGTACTCTATTATTGCCGACTTACTAGCTTTTATGGAAACTGGATCAAAATTAATTAAATGTAACCCCTCTGATGAAGTTACTCGTGAAAGTGCAACGTAAACTTGTCCACAGGAAAATATGGAATTTCCCGCGTCGACGACTGCCGACTTTAAAGTCAAACCTTGACTTTTGTGTATGGTAACGCCATAACTGAGAGAAAGTGGAAATTGATGACGTACAACATATGATTTTTCCATTATCTCAAATTTCGTCGAAACTCTTTCGATACTGTGCTCCGTGCCATTTTCCAGGACAAGTTTTATCTTGTCAATATCATCATTATTCTCATTATTTCCTATGGATCTGGAAATATCAATTATTTTTCCTATTGTTCCATTAACAAGGCCGAGCGTTACATCAATATTACGTCTCAGCATAACTTTTGCACCTACTTTAACAATGATAATTCTATTTAAGCCTGCCGTACGAGAGTTATCTTCTTCGTATTTGTTCAAAAGTTTATTGACTTGTTTCTTAAAATATGGCGGACAATCGACTACGTCACGCGCAATCAAAGGAACCTCTTCATTATCTATTTCCTTCAACATTGCCGCATTAAGTACATCACATAAGTAGCACGTAGGAAACAGACAAATTGTATCGGTGGACAAATTATTTATATAATCACATAATTCGTTCAATCTTGCATTGATATTCGACGAAACGAATTTTATCTTTCTCGATTCCAATAGGCTCGCATCTTCTTTAGTCGTGACACCTAAGCGGATTCTCGACAATAAATTTCGATAAGTATTATCACCACTTTGGCGCATATTTATCGTCAGTTCGTCGTAAGCGAACAAATTGACCCATAGATTCGTCACTGCCAGTGAACCTAAACACTTGTCGCGTTTGTCCTTGCGTATTTTTACAAAAGCCGGGTCTTCGTGAACTGGCGGCAATTGCAGCAAATCACCGAATAGAAGAATATGCTTTTTGCCGAACCAGCCATCATCAGTTTCGCTCGTGTCAAATATCTCTGTTAATCGCAAATTGATGTACATGAGCGTTATATTCGAGACCATAGATACCTCATCAATGACGAATAGAGTCGTATCCTGTAATTCGTCTCGCAGAGTTTTTAGAACTACATCGGACAAAGGTCTATACTTTGGGGTACATCCATGCTCCACCGGCAATTGAAATAGCCTGTGCAACGTCAAACCGTCTATATTGAATGCAGCTATACCAGTTGGTGCAGTAACAGCCGTGTCCTTATTCATAATTTGTTTAGTCCAACAACGTAAAGTCTTAATAAGGAAGCTCTTGCCTGTACCGCCTTCACCACTCACATATAACCGAAGTGGAGTCTTGTGAGAATCATAATTGGTTATAGTATTTGTCACGTTATCGTATATTCTACGTTGATCGACGTTTAATTCAGCAATCATCTGCGTTAAATTCAAATCAGCTATTTTGTTTCCAGCATCTCTGAACTCTTGCATCGCACCTTCCGCCTCAATAGGATTGCATTGTAACAAAGCATCGTTCGAAGTGTTTGTGCATTTGTCATTATCATCGGACTTTCCTTCTTCAACATTCAAATGTTGATTTATTAATTCCTTGACATGTTCAAGGCCTTTGCTAATTTCTTCTATGCGTTCGTGGTACCTTAAACAATCGAGAAGTTCGTCCTTCAATGCTGCAAATGCATCGGCATAGGTATCGTAACCCATCTTCAACTCATTCGTATCTCTCCATGGCTTAAATAACAGCAATATTGCATAGAAATACTTTTCTGGTTGAATGTGCATGTTGTACGTATAATGATTAATCAAGTAACCATTTTGTCGTTTTTTCAAATACAGTTTTGCACCTTCTGCAGTAAATTCGAGACAACTGTCATTATTCTTAGGTTTAACCCTAACAACATCGTACCACTTTGCATAGTCATACAGATTTAAAGAGTCTAGTTCTGACGGTCTGTTCGGATAATAATTATCTATCAAATTCGGACAGAACAAATCTGTTGATTCCGAATCGAGCTTCTCTATTTCACTTCGTGTCTTAATTTTTTTACTTCGGATTTGATTAACATCCAACCACCTAATTGAGGTATTTTTGTCAGTACTATGGAGTGGAATTCCTAATAGTATGTCAGCGGCCTCCAGTGCTCCGCATTCTCTATTATTCAAACTTCTTAATGCAATGTTCCATAAGATACTTCTCAATGATTTGGTGGAATTAACAATATCGAAAGTATCAACTTCATAACTGGTTTCGGTCTTAGTTGTATATTTGGTGCAATACCAGTTGAGCAACGTTGACCTCTCACCAATAAATTGAATATCCATATTTCCTTCCCATGCGGTAAGGATGGCTGGATTGTAATCATTAATATTTTTCTCGCGTATTGTACGCGGTAAATCGTATAGACGACTTTTCGATTTCAATTTCCTTCTATTGGCGACAGAAACGGCTACATCCCGTAAGATCATTTCATCCGTTACTGGCCTTGGAAATCCAAATCTGCATTTTCTTATAAAACCTTTTTTCGTCTTTCTATTTCTCAAGCAATAATTATTGTGATGGTGCTCCTGATGCTTGGTGACTCGACTATGCAACGTAAGTGACACATTTGCATTTGGTTCTCTGCATGTTACATATTTCAGGATAAATTGAAGAACCTCTTCATTCGACGAAACACCCATGATTGGAGCATCCTCGATCCAAATTAGCATATGACAATGCGGCATGCCTCTGCTTTGGTACTCACGTCGAACAAAGTAATGCTTTACTTTGCCGATAGGATTGTCCGGTGAGCATATAAAGTCAATCATTGCAAGAAATTTATTCTGTAAAAATCTAGCTGCAGATACTGGATCAGCAGCGATAAGCTCATTGACAGAATTAATTGAAGCGAGACTGGGACTTACCTCTTTTATGTATTCTGCCAAATCTGGCCATAACCATTCTGCTGGACTCAATGTTAGAAACCATGTGGCTGGTCCATAATCACGAGTCATCGCGTTAATATTGTTCCTGACTCTATTCCAATATTGTCGTGTATTGGGCAGCTTTCCAAATATTGTTTCCAGATTTCCTTCCAGCTTTTTTTCCGACATCAAATTTAGGAATTCATTCGCAGTGTATTTTTCCTTCACGTTGATGGTCATTAATTTATGATAAATACCACTATTTATCTGCCGCATATTCGCATTGTTCAGTAAGAAGAACAAGTACTGTACGTTTAAGCGAAATTGCGAATGCTTAGACATTATTCTTGATTTGACAAAGTCAAATTCCCTTATGTGTAAATTTCTTTCCTCGTATATACCATTTTTACCATAACAGTATATATCGGGAAAGCACATAAGATCCAATTGCTTTTGACGATTGTCGAAAGGCTGAGCCTCGACTTTCAGCATTTGATACAGATTCGTTGACATGTCGTTCACTCTTTTCTCATACATTGGATATACCGTGTATTGCTCATAGTACGATGACTCTGGATCTGTAATTTGAGTCAGCATTGCCACCGCTTGTTTCTCATTCTCAATAATACCGTTATCCATATTATTATTACTTTTCTCATTATCAATATTGCTATCCATATTGTTGTTATTACTATCATCATCATTATCGACATCATCAATATTTTCTTCATCCATATCTTCTATGGTAAATTCCGTATCATTGAGACTATTATCTTGTAATAGCCCTTCGGGAGAATAAGGCAAATTGATTTTAGCGTAAAGAGGATTATTTTCCTTCAGCCATTGAAGAACGTTAAATACTTTTTTAACATCTACCAAATTCTCCCAAACTAATTTGGATCTTGTAGGAATTCCACGTACCAGGATGTATAATTCGTGGTGATTATTAATGGGTCTCGTTGCCGGACATATTTTCTTTAAACTCTCTTCTATCGGCAACGGTAAATGAAAGATTCTTCCCTTCAACTTTTGCACCATTTGTTTATGCGGTACCTTCTTATTCGCCACTGTGCCCATTCGTTGAATGCATTGAAATGCCTTTGCTCTCTGAATTAATATTTTCTCATAATCGTTGAGAGTAGAAAATACTGTAGGCATTTTACCAACGTAAAGTTTGTTGAGAACACACACTGGTGGCAGAGAATTTTTACGGAAATATTGTAAACAATAGTGACATATTTTGTCAGGTTCGATATTCTCCTTTCTCAGATATGTTAGCAAATTATCCCAGTGTAGACCACTCAAAGGTTTCCTTGTTCTTCTCAAGCATGTAACATCTTTTTTGAAATGCAACTTTTCGCAAGACACACATGCAATTCTAGGTGTATCCAACGATCTTTTTGTAAAAGCCTGAAAGGCTTTTTTATACGTTGCTATAATTCTATCTTCGTTTAAGTCTATTTCAGAAACTTTAACATTTTCCAATATATTTTTCTTTTGCAGATCGTCCACGATCTTTTCTAATGTGGCAACATCGCCAATTTCTAAATATTCATCAATCTCCCTTATTTTTTTATACTTGAAGATTAATGAATTTATTAGTTTCTGTACATTTCTCACTTGTGGATAAAGCGGACATAAGAAATTCACAGCGAGTAATAGTGATTTACACACATTCGGATTTATGTAGCATCCTTGAGAATGTCCTTTTTTAACAATGGAATGTTTTACTGTGCAGCGTCCTATGCGTTTAATGAGAGCAGGTACATTTCTCAATAATTTACAATCAAATATAACTTTGAGCAATCGATAATACCGTCTGATAATTTCAGTATTTCTAATGCAAAAGTTACCGCATTTCCAAACTTTCTTCGGATCATTGTTATTATTAACGTCATCCAACAGGGGTAAAATATTTACAACTTGACCGTTTTTATTAATAAGAAAAGTTTCGTCAAACGTTGTAAAATTGTATGTCGTCTCAAAGAAATATGCTTCTGTCGATGCAGAGTGCTTAGATGTACCACACAATACATCGCGTGCATCATTGTTTAAATTAGAACCCAAGTCTGCAGTTTCAATTGCAGATAATTGTGATAAATTAATTTCTGCATTCTTCCGTAGTAATCGCAAGATTTGTTTCATATTTTGTATGTATTTATTTCTCAAATAGACAGTCCATTTAAATAATCTTTCTGCTTCCATTCTACGCTCCACAGCAGTGCCCTTAACAATGTTTTTTTGTATGGATTTAATATAAATTTCCTTATTGTATTTCATACCAATATTGTTGCAGCATCTGAAGTATTTGTCATATTTTTTTCGTATCTCCTGTGCAAGAAGCATTTTTCTTTTAATATTAAGTATATCCTTGTATTTGGCGTAGTATGCTTGATTTTGCAATCTCTTTTGTTCTAAATGAGTTTTATTGTATATGCTTTTTCTTCTTAATTCTGACTGTCGTTTTATTCTGTAATTAACTCTTTTTCTTTCTCTATTTATGATTACATTTCTTAAATAATTATTTTGTTTTATAATCCTATTATAATGCAAATTCGACATATATTTTTCTCGTTTCTTAATTCTATATTTGTCCTTATTTAATGTATAATTAGCACGCTTTTGCTTTTGATATTCCTCCAAATTGGATAGATATCTTTTTCGTTTTTTAATTCGATTTTCCACCAAATTCGACAAATATTTTTCTCGTTTCTTAATTCTATATTTGTCCTTATTTAATGTATAATTAGCACGCTTTTGCTTTTGATAATCCTCCAAATTGGATATATATCTTTCTCGTTTTTTAATTCGATTTTCCACCAAATTTAATGCATATTTTGCACGCTTTTGATTTCGATATTCCTCCAAATTGCATAGATATCTTTTACGTTTCTTCATTCGATATTCCTCCAGATTCGATGTATATTTAAAACGTTTTTGTTTACGATTGTCCTCTAAATTTGATAAATATCTTTTACGTTTTTGATTTCGATATTTTTCCAAATTTAATGAATATTTAATACGCTTTCTACTTCGGTTTTCTTCTAAATTTGATATATAGCGTTTACGCTTTTTTGATCGATTTTCAATTGAATTTGACGCATATCTTATGCGTTTTAACGTTTGACTATTAATAATATTCTTTACATATCTATCTCGTTTTTGTACACGATTTTTTTCAATATTTATTTTGTACCTATTACATTTTTTTAATCGATTTTCCTGTAAATTTTCATGATATTTTGAACGTTTATATTTTTTTATAATATTTTTATTCTTAATATAGTATGAATTATTTTTAAGATAATTTTTATTTAAATACTTTTTATACTCATCACGCTTACGAGTACACAATGATTTTTTATTTAATAAATAGTATAATTTCTTCTTAAGTCGACTTAGTGTTATATCACGATTATAAAGCTCTCTTTGTTTTTTGCAAATCTCAAGTTTGCGCTTGGAGTAGTAATTTTTTTGTTGTATAACTCTATTTTTCTTAATCAAGAGATTATAAGCGAAACGTCTTTTAGAATTAACATTTTCTTTTCTTTTATTCCAACGATCCCTTTCTTTTTCTTTTTTTAACATCAAAGTATCTTGAACAATTAAATTTTTATTAATTTTATCTGCTAATGAATAATTTATGCCGATCGACGAATCATTTTTTATGCTGATTAACAATCTGTTTATGTCAATTGACAAATTATTCACTCCCAGTGACGAATCGTCGTTTTTCATGTCGATCAACAAATTATTCATGTCGAATGTTAAATTATTTATGCCGACCGACGAATTAATTTTCTTGTCGATCGTCGAATTGTTCATTCCGACCGACGAATTAATTTTCTTGTCGATCGTCGAATTGTTCATTCCGACCGACGAATTAATTTTCTTGTCGATCGTCGAATTGTTCATTCCGACCGACGAATTAATTTTCTTGTCGATCGTCGAATTATTTATGCCGACCGACGAATTAATTTTCTTGTCGATCGTCGAATTGTTCATTCCGACCGACGAATTAATTTTCTTGTCGATCGTCGAATTGTTCATTCCGACCGACGAATTAATTTTCTTGTCGATCGTCGAATTGTTCATTCCGACCGACGAATTAATTTTCTTGTCGATCGTCGAATTGTTCATTCCGACCGACGAATTAATTTTCTTGTCGATCATCGAATTGTTCATTCCGACCGACGAATTAATTTTCTTGTCGATCGTCGAATTGTTCATTCCGACCGACGAATTAATTTTCTTGTCGATCGTCGAATTGTTCACTCCGACCGACGAATTATTTTTCGTGTTGACCAACAAAGTGTTAATGTTAATTAATGAATTTTTATTAATTAAATTGCTTAATGATAATTTCTTATCTTTATTATGTTGTCTTCGCATTCGTTCTCTGTGTTTCTTAAGACGATTAGTTTGCGCAATTTGTAAAGTAGGAATCTTATAATTAGAAAATGACGCTGATAACGGAAAATGCTTTAAAACATTATCCATTAATATATGTAACAAATGATCGCGTATCTTTAAAGTATCATACCTAATATCATTGGGTTTAATACCAAAAGCAACAGAAGTTGCAAAAGCAATAGCGAATACACCACAATCATTTCCGTTTGATTGCTGTTGAACTAAAGGAAATTTTATCTTATCCGTTTTAAAATTAAAAAATGGAAACAATTTGGACAAATATAATTTATGATCATCATGCAATTCTTTTTTATTTAATGAATCATAAATATATATTTGTCTACCATCATAATGTGCACAAATCCAATGTCCATCTATATCTGTTAAACCGCTAAATAAAATTTGTACGTGTTCTGCATCTTTTGATATAGAATCAATAAATTTAGGACATTGTATTTTTAATGGATCTTGTGAGGAAATTGTTGGACAAAACTTACGTAATATTTGAAGGAAATAATTAATATGTCCATCGTGTAACCATTTTCCTGATGAAATCACAATTTTATCAGATTCACTTAATGAACACAATTTTAAACCACTTTCACTGAATAGATTCATTGTAATAATGTTATATAAAAACATAAAAAACTAAAAAACTAGAATAATGCGCTTCGTCGATTATTAAAAATATCGTTGAAACGAAAGTGAGTCCTATCTCTATAAAAGTTATAGAACCACTAAATCAGTTAATAGGAGACTCATTAGTTTGTATGTATATTTACATTTCTTAAGAGGGATTTTAAGGGGAATATACGGTAGGAGACATTTTGATAGTTTGTATCCTTCTTTAATGCTATTGAAAGACAAAGACAGATAGACTAGTAGATTTAGCAGACAGAGTTAGTGTTACTGTGACGCTATCCTTCTATAACACATACTCATGCATACCTATATTTATTATTATATATAAAAATTTCATTATATATATATATAAAATGACGCAACTCCCTATTGTAACAAGAATTTCACCCTTTTTGGGAACTACAATTAAAAAATGGCCATGATAGCGAGTTGCAGGACATTATGCCCAATCTGGAATGACCCCTCACGCCCCTCTACTCCACTTACTTTAATTTAATTTATTTAAGCATATTTCTCAGATCATGCTGTGCGATTCAAGAGATCACACACGCACGCACACATTCATAACGTTGGTCCGACGCTAACCAACGGCTCCACGCGATAAAGCAGCAAATATATATCTATGCCTTCTACGCGTAACGCGACTATGCAATACGCTTTTATAACAATAATTTCACACTTTTTCGGAACTACAATTAAAAAATGGCCATGATAGCGAGTTGCAGGACACTATGCCCATTCTGTAATGACCCCTCACGCCCCTCTACTCCTCCTAGTTTAATTTATTTTAGCAGATTCCTGGGATCATGCCATGCGACTCGATAGAGCATACACGCACGCACACATTCATAACGTTGGTGCGACGCTAGCCGACACACGCGCGACAGAAAAGCAAATATATATCTATGCCTTCTACGCGTATCGCGTCTACGTAACTCGCTATTATAATAAGAATTTCACCCTTTTTCGGAATTACAATTGAAAAATGGCCATGATAGCGAGTTGCAGGACACTATGCCCAATCTGGAATGACCCCTCACGCCCCTCTACTCCTCCTAGTTTAATTTATTTTAGCAGATTTCTGAGATCATGCTGTGCGACTCGATAGAGCATACACGCACGCACAAATTTATAATGTTCATGCCAATTACCAATTACCAATTCATGATTTCAGAAATATGCTAAAATAAATTAAAATAGGAGGTGTAGCTGGCCGTGAGGGGTCATTGCTGATTGGGCATAGTGTCCTGCAAATCGCTATCATGGCCATTTTTTAATTGTAGTTCCGAAAAAGTGTGAAATTATTGTTATAAAAGCGTATTGCATAGTCGCGTTACGCGTAGAAGGCATAGATATATATTTGCTGCTTTATCGCGTGGAGCCGTTGGTTAGCGTCGGACCAACGTTATGAATGTGTGCGTGCGTGTGTGATCTCTTGAATCGCACAGCATGATCTGAGAAATATGCTTAAATAAATTAAATTAAAGTAAGTGGAGTAGAGGGGCGTGAGGGGTCATTCCAGATTGGGCATAATGTCCTGCAACTCGCTATCATGGCCATTTTTTAATTGTAGTTCCCAAAAAGGGTGAAATTCTTGTTACAATAGGGAGTTGCGTCATTTTATATATATATATAATGAAATTTTTATATATAATAATAAATATAGGTATGCATGAGTATGTGTTATAGAAGGATAGCGTCACAGTAACACTAACTCTGTCTGCTAAATCTACTAGTCTATCTGTCTTTGTCTTTCAATAGCATTAAAGAAGGATACAAACTATCAAAATGTCTCCTACCGTATATTCCCTTCAAAATCCCTCTTAAGAAATGTAAATATATATATGTAAATGTATTTATAGTAATAAGGAGGGCAAATAAGTTTCAACGAATAATGAAATCGACGGAATAGAATTCCATAACTCAGTAATCCTTCAAAGGGAAAGCATGTAAGTAACGTGTACTATTATTTTAAAATATATTAATAACACTGAATATATATTAGTTTTATTAACCTTTATTCATAATTTGTTTACAGATTCAACTTTATTTTAAAAAAAATGAATAATTCTAATAGTAAGTAAATTTTATTTATTTTATTATGTACAACATATACAGGGTGTAACATTGACATATTCCATAAATTTAAGGGGTTGTAGAGGGAGTGATTCTAAGACGATTTTTCATTTACCACATTATAATCTGAAGCTTAGATTTTGAGATTTTTAATGATAAAGGTGCTATTAGTTAAAGAGAGACAGATAGATAGTCGAAGTGAGACAGAATGGTGTTATCTCACTTCAACCAATTGACTGTCTCTGTCTAACTAATAGTACCTTTATCATTAAATCTCAAAAACTAAGTTTCAGATTAAAATGTGGTAAATAAAAAATCATCTTAGAATCACTCCCTCTACAACCCCTTAAATTTATGGAATATGTCAATGTTACACCCTGTATATGTTATACAGTTCCTTATAAAATTCGTGCAATTTCTTTAAAAGAGCTACTCTTGACAGTAAATCGCGACAAAATTTACTATAATCACGATTATGATTAAATTAAGAAATATTTAATATTAAAGATAATATTATATATACTACTATTAGTTAGATATAACAGAAACAAACCGATATTTAAAGTGAGATAGAGATATGACAACAAAGTAGTGTTGTCTCACTTTAACTATCTATATATCTCTATCTGTCTATCTTATCTACAGAACTTTTCAATCAATTCGACTTACCCATAGGAGTAAACATCTTAAAGAAATTGTGAAAATTTTGTAGCAAACTGTATGTTAAATAATGATATTGATTAATAAATAATGATGATGATTAATAAATTACTTTACAGATTCAATGCATGTTGATGAAAATCAGCTGCAGCATCAGCAGCAGCAAGAGCAGCAGAAACAACAAGAACAACAAGAGCCTCAACAACAACAGCAACAACAACAGCGGGATGCTGAGTTGGAATTCCTGCGCCAGCAAAATCAACACATTTTGCAACAATTAAATTTTCTGGCGCAGGAATTCCAACAACATAGGCAAAACCCTGCTGCTCTTGTTGCTGCTGATGCTGCAACGAATCAGCAGCAACAACAACAGCAGCAACAACAACAACAGCTGCAGGAGCCTCAACAGCCGGTAAATAGTAAGTATTATTATATTTTATAAAATATACAAATTTTAAATTAATTGAATTAAAGAATGAATACATATATAATGTAATGCAATGTAAAATATTTTTATAATAACCAATTTGGATATTAACCAACAATATTTCTGTATTTTCAGATGCTAGGGCACGGCGCTTAGAAAGGGCCCAAGAATGGTCCACGAGGCGGGGCCGGGGAGAAGGGCGCATCCGTGGCCGTGGTCGCGGCCACGGAAATACCAATTATTTTTTTTTCTAACATAAATATACATATTATTATTAAAATAAATAATCTATCTATATAAATAAAAATTTATAATCTATCTAAGTTTAATATAAATTATTAATATCTTCCTTCCCATTTTATCCTAAGGATCCTACTATACTATATAAATAATTAAGTCATATCTATATGTATATTATTATGTATATTATATCATATACAGGGTGTTTCAGTGAGGTACGGCCAAATTTTAAGGGATTATAAAGGGGGTGATTCTAAGACGAGTTTTCATTTATCACATTTTAATTCGAAGCTTAGTTTTTGAGATATTTAATGATGAAGGTACTATTAGTTAGACAGAGAGAGAGAGAGAGAGAGAGAGAGAGAGAGAGAGAGAGAGATATCGCCACTCTGTCTCGCTTCAACTATCTATCTGTCTCCGTTTAAGGGTTTAAGGGTTGAATACAGACCAGATCTTACAGTGATTGATGTTCAATCGAAGAAAAACAGTGGAATAAAGAAAATTCACGATTTAGTATGGGCAGTTCCGAAACATACCACAAATCAACAAATATTGGAACAAGAAAATACTAATAATGATATTGTTGTCGATTACGAAAAAATTAAAGGCTTTGTTAATACTGACAATGTTTCGTGCTATGCGAATGCAAGTTTGCAATGCCTACTTCATTGCGATATTGTCAGAAGAACGTGGCTTCACCGCAATGAAAACGACGAATTGAGAATTTTGACAGAGGCATATATGGGTAATAATATTATTGATAGACATTTGAGTTCTATTGGTGTTAGACAATTTTTAGGAGACATATTTATTCAACACCAACAACAAGATGCTTCAGAATTTTTAATCAAATTGTTGGAAAATTCAGAAGATATTCAAAATATTTTCCAACATCAATTAACATTTACGGTTCATTGCCGATCGTGCAATTACACTACAATTACTGAACAAAGGAACATTATCCTTTCGGTTCCACTTCCCCGCGATAAGAAGGGAAAATCTACTGAATTGCAATCACTTATTGAACAAGCTTTTGCAAAATGGCATGATATTCAAGAAGCTTGCGTCAGTTGTGGATTGAATACACGAACTGAAAAGACAGACATTACCAGGGCTGGACAATATTTGATAATACAATTGCTCTTGTTTTCTGTCGAAAACGGTGTAGTATCGAAAATAACGAATAACAGTATCAAAGCAATACCAACTACTAAGCTACGTATTGCAGGTAATAATTATACTGTTCAAAGTGCTATCTTGCATCATGGTGGATCAGTAGAGGCAGGACATTATACTTCATATTTGAGGGAAAAGAACAAAAAATCATGGCTTCAAGTTAATGATACTCTTGTTCAAAAGAAGCAATGGCCCAGAGGAGCCAAAGACGTTTACTTATTATTTCTACAAAGTGAATAAATAATCAACGATTAATTAAACAATGCATCAATTTTTAAATTTACACGTAAGTTAGATGTATATACCTTTATTATATTGTTGCCAAATATTTATTTTCTGTTGTCTAAACTTACAAAAATGAGTGAAATCCCCCCTAAAAAACATCCCGATGTAAAAAAAATACGCCAAGTAGTTATCCCTTTCCAAAAACCCCCTTATTCAAAAAACCCTTTATGTCCAAAAAAATATATATATATTATTTATACACTTATATATTTAATGAATACTCTTAATATTCTTAATACAAGGTATAACAATAAAAAAAATTAATTGCATTTTAATAAAAAAAATATATTTATTTAAAAATTGTAGTTACTACAAAAAAATAGCTTTATTTTGCTTATTCTGTTAAAAAGTATTGAAATCATATATAGAATAAAGCCAAGTATGTAATATTTTTTTATTTATTTTATAGTTTCTTAATGTATGCTGATTTCTTTTATATAAAGTTTATAAACATACAATATGCATCATATATAGAGATAGTTTATAAACAAAAATATGCATCAAATATAGTTTATAAACAATATGCATCAAATATAATTATAAACAATATGCATCAAATATAGACAGTTTATAAACGATATGCATCATATATAGATAGTTTATAAGCAATATGCATAAAATATAGATAGTTTATAAACAATATGCATAAAAGTTTTTTATAGATAGTTTATAAACAATTTTACAAAAATTTTTTTATACAAAACTTGGCGAGCCTCCATCCTTTTTTAAATGACACACAATCAACATGTTATTTCAAAATTTCACACTCTTCATAATATGTAGAAAATTATTATAAATTCATAATTGCTACATGAAAACATCATAAAATGTGTCGACATAGATTCGTACTTGTTACATGAAAATAAGATAAAATTTGTTGGCATAAATTCCTAGTTATTATAGGATAAGAACATATGAACATAAAATTTGTCGATAAGTATTCGTAGCAGCTACAGGATAAGATTAAAAAACTCGTCGACAAGGATTTGTAATTACTACATTAAAAGAAGAAAAAATTCATTGACAGAAATTCGTAGGAGCTACATGAAAATAAGAGAAAATAGTCGACATAAATTCGTATTAGTTACATGACAAAAAACAAGAATAAAAATTTGCCGACAATGATTCATAACTGCTATAGGAAAATAAGAGAAAATTCATTAATAGAAATGCGTAGCAGTTACATGACAAGAATGGAAAATCACATTCGTCAGCATGAATTCGTAGCTGTTACATGACAATAATTGAAAATTGTTGAAAATATCTTGGCAGGAATTCGTAGCTGCTATATGACAAATATACATAAAATTCGCTGACATGTATTCGTAGCTGCTACATGACAAGTACAGAAAATTCGCCGACATGGATTCGTAGCTGCTACAGGAAAATAATATTATAAAATTCAGTGACATAAATGCGTAGCAGTTACATGACCAGAATTGAAAATTAGTCAGAATGAATTCGTAGCTCCTACATGACAATAATTGAAAATTGTTGTTGTTGAAAATATCTCGGCAGGAATTCGTAGCTGCTATTCGATAATAGTATTAAACGCATATTATTCATAAAAATATTCATCGATGCTGTTGGATTTTAACAGGACTAGAAACGTCATCAGGCAAAGACATTACATTGTTGATAATGCATCATTTCTTATATATATTTAATATTGTAGGTACAATGTATTATATAAGATATATTTTAAAATCAAATGTTATTTAAAAAAGCATGGAGGCTCGCCAAGTTTTGTATAAAAAAATTTTTGTAAAATTGTTTATAAACTATCTATAAAAAACTTTTATGCATATTGTTTATAAACTATCTATATTTTATGCATATTGTTTATAAACTATCTATATATGATGCATATCGTTTATAAACTGTCTATATTTGATGCATATTGTTTATAATTATATTTGATGCATATTGTTTATAAACTATATTTGATGCATATTTTTGTTTATAAACTATCTCTATATATGATGCATATTGTATGTTTATAAACTTTATATAAAAGAAATCAGCATACATTAAGAAACTATAAAATAAATAAAAAAATATTACATACTTGGCTTTATTCTATATATGATTTCAATACTTTTTAACAGAATAAGCAAAATAAAGCTATTTTTTTGTAGTAACTACAATTTTTAAATAAATATATTTTTTTTATTAAAATGCAATTAATTTTTTTTATTGTTATACCTTGTATTAAGAATATTAAGAGTATTCATTAAATATATAAGTGTATAAATAATATATATATATTTTTTTGGACATAAAGGGTTTTTTGAATAAGGGGGTTTTTGGAAAGGGATAACTACTTGGCGTATTTTTTTTACATCGGGATGTTTTTTAGGGGGTACTGTTATATACGGAAAAATTATAACACGTTTCTAATCATTAAAATTAGTTAATTAAATCAAATTTTTATTTAAATCGATCTTGGCGAGCCTCCATGCTTTTTTAAATAACACATGATTTTAAAACACACTGTTTAAATATTAACTATAAAACGTGATGCATTATCACCAATGTGTTCAGTTTGATGAAGTTTCTAGTCCTGCTGAATAGCACTGATGATCATTTATTGTCTAGAGTATTTCTTTTTCCACCAGCAGCTAAGAATTCATGTTGATAAATTTTCTGTTCTTTTCAACTAGTAGCTACGAATTCATAGCATATTCAAATATTATAAGAAGTACGAAATTTTAAGTTAAAGATATTATTATTTTGGGTTATTTAAAAAAGCATGGAGGCTCGTCAAGTTCTGTATAAACAAATTATTTAGAAACAATCTATAATGTAAATGTAAGCATATTTTTCAGAAATTATACAGGGTGTCCGGAAAAAAAGGAGACATTTTTTTAGGTGTGGTTCTTGAGGCTATTCTAAGAACTTTTTTCTCTCGGCATTTTTTAATTTAAAGCTATATTTCAGAGATATTCAACTATAAATTTGCCATTAGTTAAACAGAGACGCTCTGATAGTTGAAGTGAGATGGCGCCACTCTGTCTAGCTTTAACTATCGGAGCGTCTCTGTCTAACTAGTGATATCGTTATCGTTGAATATTTCAAAAATAAAGCTTTAAATAAAAAATGCTAGGAGAAAAAAGTTCTGAGAATTGAGTTAGGAACTACCCCTCAAAAAATGTTTTCTTTTTTTCCGGACACCCTATATGCTGAGAATGAAGATTACATACTTGGCTTTATTTAACATTTGATTTCAATCTTTTTTCACAGAATTTATGTAAAATAAAGTATTTTTTGTAATTAATAACATTTTTTAATTAATATAACTTTCTTAAGAAAATTTAACAACCAATTCTTTTTTTTTGGTATCCTTTTTATTAAGAGAGTTCAATTAATATAATAGTTTTCTTATATAAAAGTCTCTTAGTAGAGGATAACTACTTGGCGCATTTTTTTTGCATCTTGATGCTTTTTAAGGTATAATATAATAAGTATAATTAGTGACACGTATGTGAAATATTGCATGGAAAACGCTGATTCAATAATCTTACTAATTTAATGTATTAATTAATTAGTTATTTCCGTGATCCGGGTTTAATATGCTAGTTTATTAAATCGCATATTCAGAGTATTCTTTTGGGAGGGACACGTTTCGACACGGACTACTTCGACACGCGTATTTTCAACGAGCTGACATCACACACCACCAGGTGTTAACTACTTAGAACCTATTCTAATTTCAATATAAAATGTCGAAAAATATAACGTCGATAAACCAGTGTCGAAATTGAATGCGTTGAAATCATGCGTGTCGAAGTGGTCCGTGTTGAAATGGACTCCACTCGTTCTTTTTAATTATGTAAACCATATGAAAAGTGTACATACAATAATTATGGTTATGTGATGTCACTTTTTTGCATAATTTTTATTGGAATTAGGATAATTTTTAACTTTCCATCCAAAAAAAAAACAATTCCACCGCAGGATGAGAATATCTAGAATGTGTGAATTCAATGATAAGTCTTTACAAATATTAAATTGTAAAATAAAAATATTTTGCATGTTGCCTTCATCTGCATTCTTCAGATTATTGTTTAGACATTTTGTTGTTAGAGATATTTCTTATGATTCATTAGAAGACTGTAATTTAGTTATGTTCCTAGTGAAACAACTAAAATAACAATTATTTTAACGGGAAAATAAGAAGTATCATGGATTTATAAAATGAAAACATGAAAATTACAAAATGAAAAATATTACTAAAAGTGCAAAAAGCGTTACTTGTGTTTATTGGCCAATTTTCTTCTAAACACGTTTCCTCGAAAACTACTTGATCAAATTCGAAAAACTAAGAAGCATTGAAAAAAGAATGCAAAGACCTTTAAAATGAGATATCACTTGACCCCTTAATCTATATAAGATTTAAGGGTTGAATTTTACTCCTTCGAGGGGTTTTATGTAGCAAAGTTGAAAATATGCACAAAAGATTTCTCCCTTGAAATAAAAATCGACATATCTCAGCGATATTTTGCTGTGAATGATACATATGAGAAATCGGTCGTGTTTGGTTTTTACTGAGCTAGTCTATATAAACCCAATATTTTACCGCAGCCACTTTTATATTAATTTAATTTTGATTGTTTCATTTGGAAATACTCGATCGATTGTATCCGATCGTAATATACATGTGACGTGACGAAATGGGATGTGTCATATTGGTATATGAAAAAGTGACTTCCTATCATTTTACTTTTCATTGTGGAAAGAAGTATCCGAACAAAGAAAAATTTGGTTGAAATCTTTTATCCAAATCTACATTTCTTAATGCAGGAAATTGCGTGAAGGTATCTTTCTACACAAACTACATGTCTCGTTCGATTCGTGATCTAAGCTGTAGGTCTTATAACGTTTTAAGTTCACTTTGTGCGTCTACAGTTTTGGAGGCTTTATTCTGGATAATTTTGTTACTTATTTTACTCGGCTCCCAGCATTTCAAGACTAATAAAGTAGAGCCTACTTATCAAACTATGTAAAATCGCCAAACATTTTGATAAGTATATAATCTATTACAAATATTTTCTAGGATTTCACTTCATTAGTTTTCTCAGCTTTAAATAAGTTACTCTATTAATTTCCTAATTTTATTTTAATTTTAATGGTCGACTACTATGCGTAAAAGCACAGTAATAAGAAGTCTTTTTACTATGCTTTTTATACTTTAAGAAGAAGAGAGAGTCTTTTTGTGACCAGTTCTCACTTAAAAATTGGCTGTATTAAACCCCTTTTCAAGATGCACAAGAATTAAGATTTTACTTTTCGCAATTATACAACTTGCATTCGAATAGTATATGATTTGATAGTGTATGTCTCTGTTTAACTAATAGCTTCTTTATTATTATCTCGAAAATTAAGTTTCGGATTAAAAATTGGTACAGAACTTTTCAATTTAGTTTACTCTTTGGAGTAACTTTTTTTATGGAAGTATCTTAGATGTCTCTTAATGTCTCTTGAGAATTTGTTTAAAACTGATTACTAGGAAATAATTGTTCATAGAGGAGCTAGGTAAACTTTGATGTTTGTCCGTAATTCCAAATATTTTTATCTATCAATCGTTGGCTGTACCTGGTATCAAACGATCATAAGTAAGATCGTGCCGCTAAACTAGCGATGCTGATTTCTACGACAATCTAAAAATGCCGCCACTGATTTGGCACTGATCGCAAAGAGTTAAAATAAATGTCACTTAAAAACATAAACAATATCTTGTAAAGTTAACATTTTCAGTAATATTTTGTTTTGAAACTGATTTTTAATTATAATGCATTTTTTACTTTTCTTAAATTGATTACTTGTAATCATTTAATTACAAAAAAATTTAAATAATTGTATATTCTTTCACATTAACTATGACTTTAAATATGATATTTCCTTATACGTTCTTAATTAATTTTATATAAATAGTTATTAAATAGTAAGTTATAAATAAATAAATTGTTAGTATAACTTTATTTAAAACTTAAGTAAACACAATACGTAATGTGAGCATTAATATAACCTTTAAAATTGAAACCGTACAATAAATATATTTATAATCTTTTATGTGTGCAAAATAAATACTAGTTATAAGAGATGCATATCAAATGTAAGAAATTAGACTATTTTACTCAAAAATCTTCAGGTAAGATTTTTAAAAAAGATATGTATACTATAAATAATTTATTATTTCATGAACTTAAATTAATACTAAGATTATAGAATCATTTAAATTATTTCTATTAATAGAATAATATAAAATATTAATTTCAAATAAAATGCTATTTAAAATTAAAGAGAAATAAGGAATTTACTAAAAATATAATATAAATAAAAATGTATACTCCCTTTAAAAACATGAATAATCAAAACTTTTGATTTTGGTAATATGACATAAATTTTTGTAAATATATAATTAAATCTTTTCTAAAATTCATAATGTTATATGTTTTTTTTTTGTGATTACTAAATTCTCATTTATTTATTTCACTTATTTGTCATAATAATGCTAAGCTATAATATCAAATTGGTTTTATGTGATTGTGTTATTTTATGTCAAACATTCTTAGATTCTTTATTGATTCAAGCACTCTAATTGCATTCTCACTGAGTATAATGTGCTGAAGTTTAGTTTGTAATTATTTTTTTATGGTTATAATTGTATGTTAAAAACAATTTAAATATAATTTTGATAAACCTACTTTTTTTTGTTAATTTTTATTTTCACCTTACTATTAAAATATATAGGGTGTTTCGGCGAGGTACGGCCAAATTTTAAAAAGTTGTAAAGGGAGTGACTCTAAGACGATTTTTCATTTACCACATTTTAATATCAAACTTAGTTTTGAGATATTTAATGATAAAGATACTATTAGTTAAACAGAAACAGATAGATAGTTAAAGTGAGACAAAGCAACGTTGTCTCACTTCAATTAATTGACTATCTCTGTCTAATTAATAGTACCTTTATCATAAGGTACTATTCATACGGTACTATTCATAAGGTACTTTATCATAAGGAGGGGAAATCGGAGGAGTCCGAAGGGATACACCGATTCCCCTGGAAAGTGGTAGAAGTCCAGGAGGTGATGGAGACACCCTGGATCCAGGCTGAGATATCGGGGAAGGAATACCCAGTCAAAGATGGGAGCGGGGACTGGTGAGCACGAGCGTAGACCCGAAGGGGTCGTAGGGCCGAAGCGGGGCGCCGGGCTCGACCAGGCGAAGCGACCCGAACCGGGAGCTCGGAGGATTCTCCCCGGCTTTCGAATGTTCTCGCCTCTTACCCAACACCCTAAGCGGGTTGGCGGGAAGCGGGGGTCCTCTGTTCCAGGCCCGAGAAGGTTGGAACGGAGTCCCGAAACTCCTAGGACCGGCGGAGCCAGCCCTGAGGGGAGACTGAGTGGCCGGGATATGCCGCCCTGTCCCTCTGGCGAGCCCGAGAGGAGGAAGAGAAGAATGTCTGGACTTCGGGGACTTGGCAACGTTCCCGGAGGACAGAAAGTTTCAGGAAGGGTTGCTGGTTACCCGATATAATCAGCTGGCGCCCTGAAGCACGCTATCGAGAGGAGACAGGCCGAGGGTGACAAACCTTCCCTGCATTCAGGCAGGAGTGCAGGGAAACGAGTTACAACATACAGGGTGTAACAAAAGTAGCGCACTTCCTTGAAAAGGGTGATTCTTGACGTTATTCTAAGATTATTTTTCCTTTACCAATTTTTGATTTAAAGTGTCAATTTTGAATTATTAAGGATTTTGTGTACATAATTTTATTGGCTGTCGTTCGCGGGCTCTGACGTCACATCGCGGTGACGTCTGCAACACAGTTCCGTAGCTAACATATGAAAATAGTGGGTCAACCCACGACTTTTAACTGTAAATTATTTAAAAAGATTTTTTTTAATTAAATTATTTAAAATCATCCTTATTTTATTTAATATTTAATTAAAATTTATTTACGGTAATTATTAATTGGTTAATTATTAAGAATGTATTGAAATTCTTATTTTTCATAATTAATCAATTAATATCCAATTAATTTTTGTAAAAATTAAGAGAAACTTTAATTATTTATTGAATATTAAATAATTTATTTTAATATTTACATTAAATTAATTTTATTTACATTTTAATGCAAAAATGACATACAATTAATCGTTAGATAAAAATTAAATTATTTATTTTACACACCACTTACTTCAGAATGATAGAAAATCCTCATCCTGCATTAAGATCTTCTTTTGGCTGAAAGGTTCTTCCTTTATTCAATAAAAAAAAAATTATAAAACTAAACAATATGACATAACCACAATAGTTAATTCTTGCATTTGTCATGCACTTCACACTTCGTCACTTGATGCAATTACTTGCACCATGTTTCGGGATATTAATCACTTTAGAAACTAACATTTTTTATAACATACGCAAATAAATAATTAATAATTAATATTTGTGTTATCCGTATTAACGTAATTATGTATGGACCGGCGTTTTCCACGCGATTCAACTAACGCGCACAAATCGCATATCCGCCACCTGCTGATTTTTATAATAATTATAAAATGACATATTCTTCAATATTAAGTGTCATCAAGGAGTCAGTGCATAAGCCGAGTAAATGTGTGGTATCACACATACGTACACATAAAAACCCATACATATGCATTTATTTTTTTTTAAACTCATAATATCATAATTTAATAATATTAATAATTTCTTAATTTAAAATATTTATTCAATTTTATAAATTTATTTATTTATAAATTATGTTCATTATAATTATAATTTTTACATTTACAATTCATTTTCACTTTATACATTTATTTCTATACAATTTTAATTATAATCATAAATACTTAATAATACACGGAGTAAAGTCTGACTCTGTGTCACATATTTAGCTCACAATTACATTAATTTTATACAAGAATTAAAATTTAAGTTTTAATGCTTTCGTAGTTACTATTTAAACATTTATTTGATAATAATCGACGCAATTATTAATCACAAACATTGCAGCTTGCTTTACTATGGCTTTAGGGCTGTACTTGCGATGAATTCAATGTCTCTTGAGACTATTAAAAATTCTAAATGTAATAATGACCTACAGAAAAGTGTTGAGGTGAATTTCAAATTCTTAAAATGTTTATTTGGGTCATTGGTATTCCTTGTTTAATAAATCATTTATAATCATAACAATTCATAAAATTAAATATTATTAGTATTAATAATAAAAAATAATGTATTCAATAATTTGTTTTATTAATATTATACGAGTGTATCTAATAGACATTGATTTTTAATGTGACAATGACATTGTGTTGTCATTGGCAACTTAAAAATACAAATTTAAGAATTGTGATATTGATTCGTAAATCATTAGAGTTATTTAAATAATTGTATTAAATATGAGTTATTCTAATAACGAATATTTAGACATGATCTACTTTTCGGGCAGTACATGTCTCCGGTTAATACAGCGATAGCATATGTAGAAAAATATTCCAATCGCAGAAAGCCTGACAAAAATGTGATTAGAAGGCTTATACAAAGAGTGCGTGACACAGGAAATGTTCAGCCAAAAATAATTGATACTGGAAGACCAAAAAGTAGAAGAACGGTTGAATTAGAAGATGCAGTATTAAGAACTGTAGAAGATGAGCCGGGAATAAGTACAAGGACTTTGGCAAGAGAATTTGATGTAGACAACATGTCTATACATCGTATTTTAAAAGATGATGGCCAACATCCGTACAAATTTATAAAAGTACAGAAATTACAACCAACAGATTATAGAAAAAGAAGATTATTCTGTGAATGGTTGCTCGATAAAGAAGAATCAGAACCTGAATTTTGCAGAAATATTTTATTTTCGGACGAGAGTAAGTTCGACCAGGAAGGTGTTTTTAATCATAAAAATACTCATTACTGGTCGAACGGAAATCCATTTGTCCTGAGAGAAAGAGGATACCAACATCGATGGAGCATTAATTTATGGGCTAGAATCGTCGGGAACAAAGTTGTAAGTCTTATTATTTCAAATTATGATCTAAATGTAGAATTAGTTAATTTAATTTAATGTAATTTGTTTTTAAATAACAAATCTCACTTTTGTTTCAGATCGGACCAATTATAATACCCGATCGCCTCACCGGGGAAATTTATGAAAATCTTTTAAGAAATGAATTACCAAAACTGCTTGAAGATTTGCCGTTAATAAAAAGGCTGCACATGTGGTTCCAGCATGATGGTGCTGGTCCACATTATTCTGCAGTAGCAAAGACTGCTTTAAATGAAATTTTTAGACAAAAATGGATTGGACGCGGAGGACGAATCGAGTGGCCCCCAAGATCTCCGGATTTAAATCCGTTAGATTTTTTCTTGTGGGGTCATCTCAAAATATTCACATATGACCGGGAAATTGAGGATCGAGAGGATTTAGCCGCAAGGCTAGATGCCTCGCTAGGTACCATCACAAATGAGATGTTGGAGAGAACGCAACAGAATTTAATTAAACGGGCAAGATTATGTGTTCAAATGAACGGAATGCAATTTGAGCATTTATTGTAAATTGTAAGTTGAATTATTTTTTGTAAGATACATTTTAATAATTTTTATTTATATATTATTAATGTAATAATAATTTTTTTCAGATGTTCTAATCCGTTCTACATTCTGCCAAAATCTTCATCTTCGATGGTAACTAGTGTGGGTACCCTCTGACCTCATATTTCCATGTCATATGTGAATGTTTCTCGACCTCCAAATCCTATCCATTTCATCGGAAAATTTTATTTAAAATGTGTCAGGTACTGTAGAATCATGTGTATCAATTAATGGCAATGATTCAATCATTTCTGTAGGTTCTTTTCTTAAAATATTTTCATAAATTTCTAAAGATTATTTTTAGACTTACTGAGTCTAAAACTAAATGCTCCATTGATATTGATATCCTATTACTTTGAAAATTGATTTCCGTTCAATTAGTCATGTGTATTTCTTTAATTATACACATACTGTTTGAACTTTCTTTTTGAGGTTTCTGCAAATCCAATAATGCTTCTTCTTTATCCAGCAATCATTTACAAAATATTATATTTTTCTAATAATCTGTTGGTTTTAATTGCTGACATTTTATAAATTTGTTGAAGAGTCCTTGTACGGATACCATGTTCCTCTTCTACAATTCTTAAAATTGAAGTTTTAATTCAAACGTTCTTTTAGTTCTTGACCTTTCAGTACCAATTTTTACTGGATTTCACGTCACTTCTCTTATATTAAAACTTACAGCTTATGCTATTTTTGAGGTATGTATAAAAAGTACATACAGGGTGTCCGGAAATTGGCGCACTTCCTCCGAGGGGTAGTTTTCTGAGGGTAAACCGAGTCGAAAAGTCCTTGGCCATTTTTCAATCCCGAGCTTAGTTTTTCAGATATTTAATAATAAAGGACTATTAGTTAGACAGAATTGATTCAAAGGAAGTAGCATTTTTCTGTCTCACTTCAACTATCTGTCTGTCTTTGTCTAACTAATAGTACCTTTATTATTAAATATCTCAAAAACTAAGCTCTGGATTAAAAAATGATATAAGACTTTTCGACTCGGTTTACTCTCAAAAAACTACCCCTCGCAGGAAGTGCGACAATTTCCGGGCACCCTGTATACGTGTATTTTAAGATTTTCAAATTAATTTCAACACATTTCTATAGGTAATTATAAAATTTAAAATTTTTAATATTTTTTAGAGACATTGAGTTCCTGAAAAGCAGAAGCCCCAAAGCCCTAATGAAGCCCTAATTTTTATCTCCCGTTACAATTTTTGTTGAAAATTAAAGCCACTTCTCTTATAGTGCAGATTTTAGCGTATGCTATATTTGAGGTATGCATATTAAGTACATGTACATGATTTTAAGAATTTGAAATTCACCTCAACACTTTTCTGTAGGTCATTATTACATTTAGAATTTTTAATAGTCTCAAGAGACATTGAATTCATCGCAAGTACAGCCCTAAAGCCATAGTAAAGCAAGCTGCAATGTTTGTGATTAATAATTGCGTCGATTATTATCAAATAAATGTTTAAATAGTAACTACGAAAGCATTAAAACTTAAATTTTAATTCTTGTATAAAATTAATGTAATTGTGAGCTAAATATGTGACACAGAGTCAGACTTTACTCCGTGTATTATTAAGTATTTATGATTATAATTAAAATTGTATAGAAATAAATGTATAAAGTGAAAATGAATTGTAAATGTAAAAATTATAATTATAATGAACATAATTTATAAATAAATAAATTTATAAAATTGAATAAATATTTTAAATTAAGAAATTATTAATATTATTAAATTATGATATTATGAGTTTAAAAAAAAATAAATGCATATGTATGGGTTTTTATGTGTACGTATGTGTGATACCACACATTTACTCGGCTTATGCACTGACTCCTTGATGACACTTAATATTGAAGAATATGTCATTTTATAATTATTATAAAAATCAGCAGGTGGCGGATATGCGATTTGTGCGCGTTAGTTGAATCGCGTGGAAAACGCCGGTCCATACATAATTACGTTAATACGGATAACACAAATATTAATTATTAATTATTTATTTGCGTATGTTATAAAAAATGTTAGTTTCTAAAGTGATTAATATCCCGAAACATGGTGCAAGTAATTGCATCAAGTGACGAAGTGTGAAGTGCATGACAAATGCAAGAATTAACTATTGTGGTTATGTCATATTGTTTAGTTTTATAATTTTTTTTTTATTGAATAAAGGAAGAACCTTTCAGCCAAAAGAAGATCTTAATGCAGGATGAGGATTTTCTATCATTCTGAAGTAAGTGGTGTGTAAAATAAATAATTTAATTTTTATCTAACGATTAATTGTATGTCATTTTTGCATTAAAATGTAAATAAAATTAATTTAATGTAAATATTAAAATAAATTATTTAATATTCAATAAATAATTAAAGTTTCTCTTAATTTTTACAAAAATTAATTGGATATTAATTGATTAATTATGAAAAATAAGAATTTCAATACATTCTTAATAATTAACCAATTAATAATTACCGTAAATAAATTTTAATTAAATATTAAATAAAATAAGGATGATTTTAAATAATTTAATTAAAAAAAATCTTTTTAAATAATTTACAGTTAAAAGTCGTGGGTTGACCCACTATTTTCATATGTTAGCTACGGAACTGTGTTGCAGACGTCACCGCGATGTGACGTCAGAGCCCGCGAACGACAGCCAATAAAATTATGTACACAAAATCCTTAATAATTCAAAATTGACACTTTAAATCAAAAATTGGTAAAGGAAAAATAATCTTAGAATAACGTCAAGAATCACCCTTTTCAAGGAAGTGCGCTACTTTTGTTACTCCCTGTATATCCTACCTATCGAAAAATATCCTAAAAAAAAATTATTATAATATTCCCTTACTATCAAAAAACATTATCCTAAAAAAAATTATAATGTATTCCCTTTCTCTTTCTTATTACAAAAAATCTTAATTAAAAATAAATGTTGTAACTAAAAAAGAAGTGAAATCAATATTATAAGCAAGTACACAAATATATATCTATTATAGATTACTGTATTTACTTATTATAAAACACAATTATGTTAATGTGGTATTAATTTTTAAAAAATTATTAAAAAATCATCGGACATAAAAAATTTTTTTCAAAAGTCGACAACAACAAAAATTATTTTAAAATAATTGGAAATAAAAAAAAAATTCCAAAGTAAACAAAAGTCTAAAAAATATAAAAAAATTCAGTACTTGCCGAACCCGTATTTCATGATATTATGCAAAGTTATTATAACATGCATTTTAATTAATATAATTGTGTAAGTATGACAGAAAAGATTTGTTCTTATGGCTGTCAAAGTAAAAAATTTCATTATTTTACGAGTTCGGCAAGTACTGATTTTTTTTTATTTTTTAGACTTTTTTTATACTTTTTTTTGACTTTGGAAATTTTTTTTTATTTCCGATGATTTTAAAATAATTTTTTAAAAATTAATACTACATTAACATAATTGTGTTTTATAATAAGTTAATACAGTAATCTATAATAGATATATATTTGTGTATTTGTTTTTAATATTGATTTTACTTTTTTTTTTAGTTACAACATTTATTTTTAATTAAGGTTTCTTGTAATATAAGGGAATATATTATAATTTTTTTTTAGAATAATATTTTTTTATAGTAAGGGAATATATTATAATAATTTTTTTTAAGATGTTTTTTGATAGGTAGGATATATATATTTTCCGTTTTTGTTACATGTATGTGTCAATACTAAAATTTAATGTTTCTTTTCAATATAATAACGTTCCCGCACATTCTGCAAAAAGTATAAAAATTGATTCAAGATTAAAAATTTTCAAATAATGGAATGGCCTGCTCAAAGCCCAGTCATAAATCTCATCGAAAATGTTTGGACATATTTAATAATAAACTCGCAAATAAATGCAATGCTCCATTAACGATTCGTTTTCGTTTGCATAAAAAGTTTATATATTTTTATATTTGGATTGTGAATGCTGTATTTATATATTTTACACTTTGCACATTGGCCAATATACATGGATTGCAACATGCACCACCAGGTAATAACTATTTACAACCTGATTCTCACACTACAATTTTAATTCAGATTATCATCTATCAGAAGAAAAAAATTAATTGTGCACTATTCGGTCGTATACAATAAAATGTGTGTACAATTACGAGTACAGGCCATGTGCTATCTCTGACTGTGTGCAATAAATTTATGTATAATTTAGTACCACTCTGCCTGTACACACCATAAGTCTGTGCCTCGCGTTGGAGTACTGATTGGTACGACAGTCCGTCTGTGTCAGTACGTCAGAATTCTTAATTATATTAAGAAATAGTTAATTACAGTCCAGACAGATGCAGTGGTCGTTGTCCTATGGAGGTTAATATCGATGGTTCGTAAATCCACTTTAGTCCGTGTTCTTGCTCAAACCGTCAACAGGAATCGGTGGGAATTTAGTAGCCGTAGTACCTAGTGCACTTTCTTAGGCCATTCTTATGTATCAAAATAATGGTATGAACCTTAGACTATAGAAACATATAGACCGAGTGTTTGTACGAGGGGCAGGTAAGATTCGCGGCAAGAGGGTTATAGTTGAAAATCGGGTGTTTTCATATAATAATTGAAAGTAAATATAAACATATAAAAAGGTAAATAAAAAACAAGATGTTAAATATAATATTATTTATTGACCCTTAAATGTTACGAGTTTACTTAATCTATGTCTATCATTAATAATTCTGAATATTCTAAAATTTGTTGATTTATTCGGTTATGTTGCCAACACAAAGTCTGTTGGTTTAACCCGTACTTTCTACACTCTGAAACTGGTGAGTTTCTGATGACTTTTATATAAAAAGAAAAGTGTAACCAAGTAAAACGAACGGTTAAATATATTTTTTTAATTTACTTATCTTCTGTAAAACATTTAACATTTCTATTGGTTATTTCTAAATTTTCATTGTCAAGGCTGAAGTAGCCAAATTGTACTTATTCTTTGACATCTATTATACCGTGCACTCGATTTACACTCTTTGCACTTCCTTCATAGCAGGTGTAGAAAGTGTAACTTTAGTGTAGTTACACTTGCAAAATGAACAGGCTTGTATGACATCACTACCGGAAACAAGAACGGAAAAGCGTAGATTTTTGGCAAAAGTGTAGAAAGTACAGGTAAAACGAACAGACCCACAATACGAAATAACGCTTCACACTCTATAAGTACGTCACCCGAATAATACCCAATAGTTACGAAGAAAGCCGATTTTAGATTAATCCCTCTTCACCCCTAATCTTTCATCCCCTCTTACCCAAAAGTGGGCTTTACGCTCGGTCTATATGTTTCTATAGTTTAAGGTATGAACCACCTATTTGCCGTTGTGCGAGATTGCCTAGTACGACCACCGGCTGCTAGGTGCTAGACCCACGCGGCGCACCTACCTGGCCCACGGCCAGGACTTCTCGCTAGCGATACGAGGACCACGTTCTCTTATCACTAACGAAGAAGCTACCGCAATTCGCAGTATCCAGCATATCTAATTTTTGTTCAAGCATTTATCCAAGTTAATTGTATTTTTGTATGGCCAATATCAATAAAAGGCTTGGGCCTTTATTGAAAAATAAAAGTTTTGTTTTAATTAGGAATTCTCGTTGTCGACTATACTCATTGACGAATTGTCCTCTTAATCCTTTCGCTATTAAAGGTAACAACTTCCTTAGGTAAATTCACGCACAGCCGTAATAAGTAATGACGTAAAAGTCATGTAACTTTTACGTAATACACCAAATTCAAGTGATGCGGCGAACAATCGCTTCAATGATAATATTTTAAAGTTTCGCATGTTAATCGACCTAACAATAGATTTAGAATTAATATGGTCTTGCGAATTTCGAATTTGTAAAAGCCAGTTGGGATCATTAAATTTCGTCCCCTTTGCAAACAGACATTTTGTTCACAGTTCATTTGCGTACAGAATTCTACGCTTATAAGCACATTACCGATAATTTTTGTAATTCACATTTATGTTCTTTCAAATTTGCTTTATTATATACAAGGTGTTCGAAAAATGATGAACACTTTTTTCAGGAGTTATTCCTTACTTAATTCTAAGAACATTTTTCCTCCTATTATTTTTTGATTTGAAGTTTTATTTTCAAGATATTCAACGATAAAAGTGCCATTAGTTAGACAGAGACACTCCAGTGGTTGAAGCGAGACAGAATGGAGCCACCTCACTTCAACTATCGGAGTGTCTCTCTGTCTAACTAATGGAATTTTTATCGTTGAATATCTTGAAAATAAAGCTTCAAATCAAAATATGACAAGAAGAAAAAAGTTCTTAGAATTGAGTCAGGAATTACCCCTGAGAAAAGTGATCATCATTTTCCGGACACCCTGTATAATGAAAAATGAAAAATATTTTCGGATTACTCTTTATCCTTTATATTAACCTTATACAATTCAATATACATTAGTAGAAACATACACCAACAGGTGATAAGTACTTATAACTTGATTATTACGTTATAATTTTAAGTTGTATAATTATATATAATCAGATAAGAAAAATAATCATAGAAAAGTAATTTGAATAAAACAGGTTGGTAACCTTTCGATACTTACAAAATTTTGTGCGCAAACGGGCTATGGGTAAACGAAATGTGCGTAATTGATCTCGTATGCAAACAGTCTGTGCGCAAACGGGCATCGCTTATATTTTCGATCCTACATAAAAACACTTCACCTGATAAGTGGTGATTATAAATAATCATCCTTCACCAGGTTTGTAGCCAAACATCGGCAACTGATCACGGAAATATTCAACACAGGGTGTAATAATGACCCTAGGCCAAATTTTAGAGGGTTGTAGGTAAGACAGATTTTCTCTCTGAGGTCTGTCTGACAGGTCTGACAAATCTGACAGATTTTCAGAATAATTTTTTTTTTATTTAAAAGAAGGAAAAATCTAATATAACTACATCAAATGTAGTGACAGATCTCTACTTAAGTATCATTTGTGATACCTACCTTACCTCCTTAATTTGGTAAACCTCTGCCTGGATGGAGTTGCAGTGGGTTAGCTGATTATCCGTTTTTCCTCGAAGTAATTATTTCTTTCTTTATAGCTGGGCTGGAATCATAATTTCTTCTTATTTTCCCTTTAAGAAGGAAAAAAGAAGGAAGAAATGATGATTCCAGCCAAGATCTAAAGAAAGGAATAATTTCCTTGAGGAAAAAAGGATAATCAGCTGACCCACTGCAACTCCATCTAAACAGAGGTTTACCAAATTAAAGAGGTAAAGTAGGTATCACAAATGATACTTAACCACTTCGGAACTCTAATCAGAACTAATGATTTTCGATTTTTTTAAACAATCCAAATAAACATTAATAAACAATCACCCAGAACTTTTTAACGGTAGGCCCCACAGCAAAATTTCCTTAACATTATTTGCAGTACTCTGAGGCGTGCTAACGGAATTCTTATCAGAACTGACGGTTTTCGATTTTTTTAAACAATCTGTATTAATGTTTACAGGAATTGTTTAAAAAAATCGAAAATCTTCAGTTCTGATGAGAGTTCCGTTAGCACGCCTAAGAGTACTGCAAGTAATGTTAAGGAATTTCTGTGATATCTCTTATAGTTTTTTACCTATACGTGGTGAAAGTTTTGAAAATATGAACTGGCACTACATATTTTAAAAATCGGTTTTTTTTTAAATTAACAGAACTATTGTTAATAATATGCAAGTACTTTGGTACTCTAGGGCGTGCTACGGGAACTGTTGAAAAAATACCATTTTTTTAAACTTGTAGTGCCAGCTTCACACACCCGAACGAGGCAGCGTACGGACGGTGAATGCCGGCTGTGGGCAACGATTCGTGGCCGATAGGCGCCGTACCGAAAAGGTTAAGCAGAGGTCTGACACTACATTTGATGACCCTTTATAGATTTTTTCTTCTTTCAAATAAAAAAAATTATTCCGAAAATTGGTCATAGAAGACTGAAGTCCTGGATTGGCTGTATAGTTACACCAAAAACAGGTGAAATTTTTATGATCTGTAACTCCGAATAGAAAGGTCATAGATCACAGGTATGTTAATAAAAAATATTCTGTTTGTTCTCACCTGCAACCCCCTAAAATTTGGCCTAGGGTCATTGTTACACTTTGTATAGACCAATTTTTAGTCGATAATGACATGCTTAATTCATAATTATATTGGCTAAGGTTGTAAACTAGCATAAAAGATTCCATGTTAAAATTTTCAAATTTTATAATAAAGATACTATAGTAAATAAATAGAGAAAATCGTTAGTTGAAGTAAGAAAGCGTGCTGTTATATCACTTCAGTGTTTAGAAAATTAAACTCTAAATCAAAAATTAGTAAATAAAACAGCATCTCATCAGGTTCAATTTCTATCCATCCCTTATGTTACTCACGTATATCTAGAGCTAAACAATTACATATTTGTATTAGGTTGGAAACTATGCCACAGGCATTTATGTTTAGTCTGTGTTCAGCTGCGACTGAGAGAGGCTCATTGTAACATGCGCTCGATATTTTTATTTATAAATTGTGAAAGTATTCTTCTTACTCATTTCGTAAGATTTTTTCGTGTTTGTATTTCATTTTCATTTTATTTTTCTCCGAAACCAGATGAAAATAAAACGCGATTTACATCTAGTTTTCTTGTACGAGCTCCAATTGAATCTTAGCACAACTCAAGGTTCGAGGAATATTATTTACGCATTCGGAAATGGATACACTAATGAAAAAAATGCTCGATTTGGTTTCAAAAATTTCGTTTTGGCAATTTGAATATCGTCAACCAGCCTCAAGCAAGACCACCGGTACATATGAGTCCAATTTTTTCACTTTATTTATTGCACTCAGATGTAACAGATGTAACAGATTTAACACAGCCGTATAGCTAGTTCCTAGTTTAGACCCAGGTTCATGAATAGTTGTATGTGGATCGAATTCCGCAGTCGTCCTTAATTGCTCATTATCAGTATGGGCCGGTGGTCTTCTTCGAAACTCATTGATGATACTCAAATTGCCAGAACCAAATTTTTGCAACCAATATCGAGCATTTTTTTCATTAGTGTATCCATCTCCGAAAGCGTAATTAATGTTTCTCGAAGCTTGAGTTGCGCTATGATTCAATTTGAACTCGTACAAGAAAAGTAGATGTAAATCGCGTTTTGTTTCCATCTGGTTTCTGAGAAAAATAAAATAAAAATGAAATACAAACACGAAAAAATTTTATAAAATGAGTAGAAGAATACTTTTAAAGTTTATAAATAAAAATATCGGGCACATGGTACAATGAGCCTCTCTCAGTTGCAGCTGCATTCAGAATAAACAAAAACACCCGTTTCATAGTTTCTAACCTAATATATTCTTATTTCTAATCTATATAAAATAAGTCTAAATACCTATTAGCTGAGGAAATACATCACGATTTTCATACAAAAGTATCATTAAGAATTCATTTTCTTGAAGAAGTGGCCAGACATTTTCCATTTCTGTTTGCCGTTTTTTAATATTTGTTTCGATTCGATAAGTTCGAAGTCGTGAAAGTCGTTGCAGTGTTTGTTCTGATAATGTAACATTCATTTTTGTCTCCACTAAATCTCTAATCATGTTTTTAAAATCATTTTCTGATGGAAAATGCTTTACTCCTGACACATCCGTCCACACAAGTGGTTCAAACTCTTCGTTTGATAGTTTTGTCCTTAAATATAAATATTTGATCATATTAGGTGTTTCTAGTATTCAAATATCTATGAATAAGTGTTAAAAGATGTTTAAATATTAAAAAAATCAAAATTTTACACACCTTAAAATTTTAAAAACAAGTTTATTGGTCTCCCAATATGCAGAAAAAACAGCTTCTTTACTAGTATGTAAAGTTTCACATGTGATAGAATGTATTCCTTTATCCGTACAGAGAGGTTCGCAAAGAATTCCCAATGCGACACCTTCATTATATTTGCCACACTAATATAAATATTAAAGAAAAAAAAATAATTGTAATGTCTATATTAACAAAAACTTGAATATTTTCAACAATATTAAAATAATTTTGGCCACAAAATATAAAAATGCAAAGAAATTATATAAATTTATCAAAAATTTGCTCAGAATATACAACACAGTACAGCATACACACAAGCATGGACAATAATTGTCAAAGATGCAATCTATATATTCGACATAGAGTAAAATATAATATAAATTTATACATACAGAGTGTAACAGAGTCGATAGCAATCCTTTACACCCCTGAAAGATGAGGCCGAGTCGAGTCGAAAATCCCTATGAAACTTTTCCCAAAAATGTGTAATTATTGAGTTATTGCAGATTTAATATTAATTGATATAGACCAATATCAGGGCTTATTTTAGCAGCGATGGCGATTTCTTTAAAAATAGGCAGTGAAAATGCGTGGCTTCCACCTCTTTCTCATCCACTGAGATGGTCTATTGAAAAGCAGTAGTCTTCGGTACTTTTTGACATTTTTTTGACGATAGTAACTTGAGCGTCAATGACTCACTCATAATTTTTAATTTTAATAAATTACTTTTTCCAATCGGATTTTCATGAGAGTATTGCCAAAATATTTCTGGAATCTTTGTGATAAAATTGAGACCAAATAAAATATAGAATAATTATTCATGAAACATATGCATGATAAGATTTTTACCTTAATCATTAACTTAAATTGACAGATGACTAAAAATGATCCTATCATATTTATCATTGGCACTCATTTCTATTAGGAAGATGCCAGAAATATTTTGGTCTTATGACAATCCGATGAGAAAAGGTAATTTATTAAAATTAAAAATTAATAGTGAGTCATTAAAGCTCAAGTGACTACCGTCAAAAAAATATCAAAGAGCGCCGAAGTCTACCGCTTTTGAATAGACCAACTCAGTGGGTGAGAAAGAGGTGGAAGCCACGCCTACTCACATGCCTATTTTTAAAGAAATCGCCATCGCTGTTGAAATAAGCCCCGAGATGGGTCTAAAACAATTAATATTAAATTTGCAATAACTCAATAATTTTGCTTTTTTGGCAAAAGTTGACAGGACTTTTCGACTTGACTTACTCTCATCTTCCAGGGGTTTAAAGGATTGCTATTGACTCTGTTACACCCTGTATATGGGTAATTCCACGTCAAATCGATCGGCAATGATGATGAATATTTTTGATATTATGAAAACTTTGTAGTCGTCTTTTGCTGTTCAAAATATGAGATACGTATTTATTCTTTTTTAATTTTGAAGTTATTTATCGAAGATACACGCAGTTGAAAATCATGATAAATGGGGAAAATCTCTAATTCATCGTATGTTGAAGCTACTGTAATTGATCCTGTTGACGGAAATGAATGAACAAAACAGATTTTTAAAGAACTTAAATTACGCTTTAAAATGGTATTTAAAAAATTTTACATTTTCAATAATTATATTGCTTTTAATTTGTTTAAAAAGTTTTTTGTTTATTTTCATTATTAACTCTCCAACTTATATCAAAAATAAACATTGTGTTTTATTTTATGTTTCAATTTGAAAAACCCTGAAAATTTCAAAATTGAGAATGCATGAGTACTATGTCAAAAAAAATGTTAAAACTAAAAAGACACTATTAGCCGGTAGGTAAGCGAAGCGCGTAACGTAGTTCCAATTAAAGTGATCATATTTCAGCACGGCCTTATTGCTTTTTTAAAAGAAAAATTTTAAACATTAAAAAAAATGTATTACTTCTCTGATAGAGTAAGTGCCTAATATAAAAATATTCATTAATTTGTACTTTCATGAAAAAGATTTCCAAATTAAAGCATAGTTGCATTTTTCCGCAATCTCTCATGGAAAGACCCCTTACGATGACTTAGGAAGAAGAATAAAAAGATTGGGATCACAGGCAACTTAAAAAGTATTAAGGAGCCTATCAATACTGCACACAAATTTTTTAAATGGGTACAGAATAATGTAATAAATATAAATTCATTTTTCTTTATTATTAAAGAATACTAAAATGAAGAGGTAATATTAAAGAAAACGAATTGTTAATAAAAGGAACTGTTAAATATCATGGTTTCATTCTCCAAACTAAAAATAAAATAGAAGTTAAAATAGGTTCAGCTGCTACTGCAACTTATATAAAAATTATATATTATAAATATTTAAAAATTAATATGACTTATTTATTTATTATTTACCACTTTTCCTAATCACCTTAATTGAAGCTACGTTACGTGCTTCGCTTACCTACCGGCTAATAGTGTGTCTTTTTAGTTTTAACATTATTTTTGACATAGTACCCCTAATACGTTCATCATTTTTTCAGAATGAAACATGGAATAAAACACAATTTTTGTTTTTGATATAAATTGGAGAGTTAATAATGAAAATAAACAAAAAACTTTTTAAGCAAATTAAAAATAATATAATTATTGTAAATGTAAAATTTTTAAAATATCATCTTAAAACATAATTTAAGTCCTTTAACCCTTTGCACTCCGAATTTTATTTCAACGTCTATTTATTTATTTATTTGGACATGAAAAAGTGTCGACAAAGGAGCTCCTAAGATAAAAACTGATATCGAGTCACATTCAACATAGAAGTGCAAAGGGTTAAAAATCTGTTTTGTTTATTCATTTCCGTCAACGGGATTCTAAATTACAGCAGCTTCAACATACGATGAATTAGAGATTTCCTCCATTTATCATGATTTTCACCTATGTGTATTTTCGAAAAATGATCTCAAAATTAAAAAAGAAAAAATACGTGTCTCATATTTTAAACAGCAAAAGACGACTACAAAGTTTTAATAAAATCAAAAATATTCATCATTATTGTCGTTCGGTTTGACGAGAAATCACCTATATACGGTGTAACATATTCTATAAGTTTAAGGGGTTGTAGACAGAATGATTTTAAAACGTTTTTCATTTACCACTTTTTGATCGGGGGGTTAGTTTTCAAAATAAGATCTTAAAAATAAAGTTTTCAATCAAAAATTACGAAGAGAAAAAAATTCTTAGAATTGTGTCAGAAACTACCTTTTAAAAAATGTTTCCTTTTATTCCGGACACCCTGTATAGTGGCGTTATTTCGCTTCAACCAATTGACTGTTTTTGTCTAACTAATGGTACCTTTATCATTGAATATCTTTAAAACTAAGCTTCATATCATAATGTGATACACGATAAATCGTCTTAGAATCACCCCTTCTACAACCTCTTAAGATTTAGACCTAGAATCTCTGTTGCACTCTATATTATTATATTTATAGTACCTGATAAAAGAGTGGTATAGAATACAAATTATCGATGTTAATGAACACTCAAAATTTTAACATTTTGTGCAAATGCCGCATAATAGCAAAAGCGCATATACCTTTACTATTGTATTCGGCAGTATGCTCTTAATCAGTAAGAAGAGAATTAAATTATAATAAAAAATTAGGGAGAAGAGGAATTTACATTATTTTTTTAGAATTTATTTATTAATGAATCATTTACAATTTAAGAAAATAATAGGATTTTGTAAAAGACTTAATTGATACCATTTTATATCTTAACTTTTGTACTTTTATCTTATTATTGATATAAACTCTTTGTCAAATATACTGGGAAAGTGTGAGTGGCTTTGTTAATTTTTAAGACATAAAATATTCAAATTTTTAGCATCTTTAGATAGTAATATTATAATTATCATTAGTATTAATGTATGATTATTATTAAGTCTCTTAATTATTAATAAATTCAATATCTTTATATTTATTGGATTAATTAATTTACAATAATTCTTAGAAAACGTTTTATTTTTCTTTGAGTTTTACGATGTCTTGTGAATTATTATTACAACTTTTGTATTAAATTACAGGAAATTGTATTTTTTAAAGTGATACACTTTACGATCGTTGGCGTATAATATTTTAACGTTGTATTTCTGTCCTTAAATATATTTAACGCAAAATTCGTCCTAATTCCTTGGTATATACAGAGATTCACGAAAATATTCCGATACTTTTTAAGTGACCTACGTTTTTAAACAATTGTTAAAATTAATAGATAAAAAAGTGATTTTAAATCGGACTATTTACTAATTAACATATTTTTGGAATTTATAAAAAAGTGCAGTGTTTACATATTATTAACATTTAAAGAAAATATGATTTTTCTTTAATTTTTGGGATTGATTAAATTAAAATATCAAAACATATTTGATAAAAAAGATAGAAATTAGTATACTCTCAGTATTTCAAGCAAATTGGTCCATGAATGAAAAAGTTATAGTTTATTAAAGATGCAAAAATAGTCAAATTTTTTAAGATTTTACGCTAAATTTATCAGTTTTTGCATGTTCAATACTCTGCGACTTTTTCATTTATGGACCGATTTGCATAAAATTTTAAGAGTATACTCATTTTTGTCTTTTCTACCAAATGTATATTTTGATATTTTAATTTAACCACTTACAAAAATTTAAAAAAACATTTTCTTTAAATATTAATAATTTGTAAACACTGCACTTTTTTACAAATTCCAAAAACATGTCAACTATTATTATTATTATTAGTCTAATCTTAAAGCACTTTTTTTATTATTAATTTTAACAATTATTTAAAAACTTATGTCACTTTTAAGGAGTGTCCGAATATTTTCGTGAGTCTTTATAGCTTACCGTAGTACTTTTCCTAACTATTCCACCAAGCACTTTGACGTCACTTGTGAGTGAGAGTGAGTAATCTTCTAACCTTGTTTCTGCTATACTCGATGTCGAATAGTGATTGCATTAATACCGGCTAATATATACATCCACGCATAAAAGCTTCAGTTTTAAATAATAATTCTATAGATTAGTAATGTAACTGTCAGTAATAGAATAAATTATTTTCTTGAATCTGTAGAATAGTGAAAAATATGGTAATATATTCAAGTGGAAATAATTTTCTTAGCAATAAATTTAATGTGTAAATTTTTAAACAATAAAATTTTAAATATTATATTATCTAGGTAGTATAATTATTGAATTGTATAGTATATAAATGAATATAATTAAACAGTATAAATATTGAATTGAAATGACATTTGATAGAACAAATTGGCTTTACTTACGACATGAGATACATGACGCCATGCTTCAAGATTCGTACACATAATTTTCCAATGTAAAAGAAAATAAATCAAAAGAAAAAAACTTGTTAATACAAGTCCAGTAATTATCTTGTAATGATAAATGAAACTAGGTAACCGACGCACATTCATAACTAGATTTGAATTTTTACTTTGTAAATTAACAAATTTGTAATTATTTTTAAAAATATAATTATTTCTATCGACATTATTGCTGGTGCATTTTTTGTTGATATTCAAAATATTTATACAGGAATGACATTATTTAGGACACTGCCATATGACTTATCAAATAATATATTACTTGAAAGTTATTGATCGACACCACTGCTAAGGTTTCCTTTCACTCTCTTGAATTAAAACAAATTGTCAAATTAAACTCTCTATTATTCATTGAAAACACTTTATGTTATGTAATTTTAAAATGCTATTGAAAATATACATTAGTTAAATAATTATTTTATTGGTTAGTTCATAATAAGTCGACCAAAATCAAACAGTCCTATTAATAACTAGAAGTTAGTCAGCCAAACTTGACAGCCGGCCAAATGTAAGGTACGCAATATTATAACACGAAGGAGAGCATGTGATTTTTATACATGTGCACTTATGTCCTCACTAAAGGCATCTTTGCTTGTCCACAGATATCTCATTCACCATTTCTAAAAGTCGACAGCAGCGCCACACATAGCGGGATTGCCTCTACATCAATAAGTGTATGTTGCATTTTTTTTTATAACATCACTTTTTATTTTTATTTTTCTTTTTCATATTAATGCAATTACAATTTTTAGATTTATTAATTTGGTTATATTTCTAAATATATAATTTCACTGAAATAAGTAATATATATATATATATATATATATATATATTTTTATATAAATTATTTGTTTGTATTTTATTTTTATTTCATATTATTTTTTAAAGTAATATTAAACTGTATATCTTAATGTAATAATATATACGACAGCAAAATTGCACATGCGCAATGTATTATTTTAACTGTTAAAAGAAAGCCGATATGCAAAATTTTGTATCCTATTTGTGATTTAATTTTACATAAACTTTATTTAAAAAATTAAATATTATATAATACAATTTTCGAGTATTTTTTTTCTTGTTTAAATTTAGATTATATATATCCACGGATGTTAGCGCGCAGCTGCGACCTTTGACGACCTTGTCGGTTAGACTGCTGTGGCGAACTCTGTTCATTTTCATGCGATTCAGTCGTTTGGCTACACTCAAGAAATAATAATTACAATATTGCATTGCCTAAATATTTAGGTTCTAATTTCATTAAATGTGTATATAGTTCGCTTCGACAAAGTCTCTTTTAATTACTGATTAATATTCTAATAGGCTTTGCTCTTTCTAAAGTTAATATTAGCTAAGTCAAAATACACACACACAACTTGTGCATATGCATACGGATACACAATCATTTTAATGAGTTTTATTTACTACTGATAATAAAATTTGAAGGCAACTATCTACAAAAAATCGTAAGTGGTTAAATTATTAATTTAATATCTTATTTTTAACTGAGTTGATTTATTTTCTTGATTAAGTATTATTCTAGAATTAAATGATTAAATTAAAAAATTAATCAAGATTCAATATTTAGGATAATATATAAACAATCATTGCATTCTGTTTTATTATGTTTATACTATATATAAAATAGAGAAAATAATTGAAGAATATATTTAGTTTATTTATAATAATAAATATATATATATATTTATATATATAATTTATATTTATATTACAAATATAATTAATTATAATTATGTACAGAATATAACTCTTGATCATCAGTGTACAGATGATCCTCTTTGAAATTTTAAAGGTTTTTAGAAGGGGTGATTCAAAGACGATTTTTTATTTACCATTTTTTAATTTGATACTTAGATTCCAAAATATTCAATGATAAATGTATTATTAGTTTGACATAGACAGGTAGCTAATTGAAGTAAGAGAAAGTAATGCTATCTCACTTCAACTAGCTGATTGCCTCTAATAGCTCTAATTAGCTGATTGTCTAGCTAATAACATCTTTGTCATTAAATATCTTGAAAACTAAGATTCAGATCGAAAAATGTTAAATTAAAAATCGTCATAGAATCTCTCCCCCCCCCCCACTATTCCTTAAAATTTTGAAGAGGATCATTATTACACCTTGTATACAGGGTGTCCGGAAAAAAAGAAGACATTTTTTGAGGGGTGGTTCCTGAGACTATTCTAAGAACTTTTTTCTCTTGACATTTTTTGATTTAAAGCTTTATTTCTGAGGTATTCAATGATAAATTTGCCATTAGTTAGACAGAGACGCTTCGATAGTTAAAGTGGGACGGCGCCACTGTGTCTCGCTTCAGCTACCGGAGTGTCTCTGTCTAACTAATGGCATCTTTATCGTTGAATATTTCAAAAATGAAGCTTTAAATCAAAAAATACCAAGACAAAAAAAGTTCTTAGAATTGCGTCAGGAACCACTCCTCAAAATATGTCTCCTTTTTTTCCGGACACCCTGTATACTTGTAAAATTTATTATATAAAATTGTTAAATCTTTAATAGATTATTCTTCAAAATTATTTTGTATTCAAAATAAATTTTTATTCAAGTATACAGTCTTGTTAATAAATGTTAATTCAATGTTATTTTCATACATTATTAAATAAAAAGCTTACATGACTATTCATATACAGGGTGTAACAATGACATGTTCCATAAATTTAAGGGATTTTAGAGAGAGTAACTGTAAAACAAATTTTCATTTACCACTTTTTAATCCGAGGCTTTATTTTCAAGGTATTCAATGATATACAGTTGCATGCAAAATTATCCGGCCAAAGATAATTTTATGATTAAGTATGGTTTAAAAGATGCAAAATGAAAACTCAAATATATCATTGTAAAGCTTCCTTATTATATTATATAACCATGTAATTAAACAATTATATATAATTATTTATAACATTTTATAACAAAAATAATAATTTTTGGTTTTTCAAAAATATCCGGCCAAGCACAAATTACGCACTCTATATAAAAAAAAAACGTATAAGCTCAAGAAAAATATTCGATCCTCATCAATACTTGGTAGCCATACCCTTTGCAGCTATCACAGCAGCACATCTGTGAGGCATTGATTCGATGAGTTTGACTATTCTCTCTTGAGAGATGTTTTTCCACTCTTCTTGCACTTTTTCCCATAAAACAGCTTTATTAGCACAATTAACTGTTCCTACTCTTAATTTTAACTCTTGCCATAAATGTTCTATGGGATTCAGGTCCGGAGATTGACTTGGCCACTTTAAAACTCGAATTTTTTTCCTGCTGAAAACCTGCTGAAGGAGCTGTGATCTATGTTTTGGATCATTATCTTGTTGAAATATCCATCCTCGTGGCATGTTTTGACGAGCATAAGGCAGCATTACATCTAATATGATATTTCTGTATTGAGTAGACTCCATAGTGCCTTCAATTTTAAAAATTGGACCGATGCCTTTCCATGAAAATGCACCCCATAGCATAATGCTACCTCCACCGTGTTTCACAGTAGGCATTTGATACTGTGAATTATTTCTGGTACCTTTTGGTCGTCGAACGTAATTTCTCCCATCGTTTCCAAACAAATTAATTTTGGTTTCATCCGAAAACAGCACTTTCTTCCAATCTTCAATCGTCCAGTCCTGGTGTTCTTTTGCGAATTCTAATCTATCCTTCTTATTTTTTTTACTAATAAGCGGTTTTTTAGTACCGACACGGCCAAAAAGTCCTACTTCTGTCAGCCTCCGTGATACAGTACTTTGACTAATGTTAGCCAAATGTTCTTCGCGTAATTCACGTGCGATGATTGCAGCATTCTTCCTTACGTCTGATACCGCCTTTCTTTTTATTATTTTATACACGATTTGTCGTTTTTCTAGGTCTTCCAGGATTACGTTTAGCTTCTACAGTACCTGTAGCCTTGAATTTATTAATTATGTCATTGATAGTTGATTTTCCTATAGCCAAAATTTTAGCTATTTCACGTGAAACTTTTCCTTCACTGTGCAACTTAATAATGGTTTTACGTATATCTAAAGACGTACGTTTCGGCATCTTAACTAAGTGTTACTGATCATACAATACAGAAGCGACTGATAACGTAAACATAGTGAAGCGAATTACATTACACCTTAAATAGGTAAACATTCTAGGAATTTGGCCGGACATTTATGAAGAAACAAAATATGTTATTTTTGATGTAAATAATTGTCAATCGTTAGAAACAATTTTTAAATCACACATTTTAATTGCACAATAAAAGTGCTTTACGATGATATATTTGAGTTTTCATTTTGCATTTTTTAAACCAGTCTTAATCATAAAATTATCTTTGGCCGGATAATTTTGCATGCAACTGTATGTACTATCAGTTAGACAGAGACAAATAAATAATTGAAGAGAGACAGAAATGACGTTATCTCGCTTCAACCAACTGGATGTCTCTGTCTAACTAATAGCATCTTTGGTACTGAATATCTTGAAAATTAAGCTTCGGATTAAAATGTGGTAAATGAAAAATCGTTTTAGAATCACTCCCTCTATAATCTTTTAAATTTATGGAATATGTCAATGTTACACCTTATATTTATAATTAAATCAAAGTTATTAGGTATAGATTAATCGTGTTTCTTATATAAAATTAATTATTCTTAGAGAAGAACTGGAATAATACTTAATAAAGATTTTTATCATAGTCTAATGATAATTTTCTTATTTAACATAAATGTTTTATTTATGTTTAAATACATACATATATAGGGTGTTCGGAAAAAAGAAGACATATTTTGAGGGGTGGTTCATGACGCTATTCTAAGAACTTTTTTCTGTTGATATTTTTTGAATAGAGGTTTCATTTTATAAATATTCAATGATAAAGATGACATTAGTTAGACAGAGATTCTCCGATAGTTAAAGCGAGACAGAGTAGCGTCATCTTGTTTCAACTATCGCAGAGTCTCTGTCTAATTAATGGCATCTGTATCTTTAAACATCTCGAAAATGAAACTTCAAATCAAAAAATGGAAAGAGGAAAAAGTTCTTAGAATAGCGTCAGGAACCATCTCTCAAAAAATATCTCCTTTTTTTCTGAACACTGCATAGGGTATTACAAAACGATCGCACTTTCTTAAACAATGTGATTCCTGACATTATTCTAAAAAATTTTTTTCATTTTTCATTTTTTAATTAGAGGCTTCATTTTTAATATATTAAATTATGAAAATATCATTAGTATCATTAATTAGACGAAGACATTCCGATAGTTGAAAAGAGAGAGAATGGCGCCGTTTCACTTCAACTATCGGAGAGTCGATAGATTAGTTATATTATTTACATTATTCAAGAGAAATTTTCGTATAGCATAATTTTTTATAATACGAATTTATACAATGAAAAGGTCTACACAGGGTGTAACCATAATGTTATAGAAAATTTTAAGGGTTTGTACAGCGGTTGATTCTATGACTATTTTACATTTATCACGTTTTGATTCGAAGTTCATTTTTTGAGATATTCAATGATAAAGATACTATTAATTAGACATAGACAAGCGATTGGTTGAAGTAAGACAGAGTGGCACTATGTATTTAACTTTAACCACATGACTGTCTCTGTCTAACTAATAATACCTTTATCATAGAATATCTCGAAAACTAAAATTCAGATCAATATTTAGAATGACCCCTTTTATAGCCACTTCAAATTTTACGTAACATCATTGTTACACTCTGCATACAGAGTGTCCGGAAATTGGCGTACTTCCTCTGAGGAGTAGTTTTCTGAGGGTAAACCGAGTCGAAAAGTTTTTAGCCAATTTTCAATCCGGAGCTTAGTTTTTGAGATATTTAATAATAAAGGTACTATTAGTTAGACAAAGATAGTCAATTGGTTGAAGCGAGATAGCATTTCTCTATCTCACTTCAACTATCTGTCTCTCTCTGTCTAACTAATAGTACCTTTATCATTAAATATCTCAAAAACTAAGCTCTAGCTAAAACTAAGCTAATGATATAGGATTTTTCGACTCGGTTTGCCCTCAGAAAACTACTCCTCAGAGGAAGTGCGCCAATTTCCGGACACCCTGCATAAATTATATATTTATAATTGTCTTTATACAGGATGTAACATTGATCCCCTTCAAAATTTTGAAAAGTTGTGGAGAGGGTTATTCTATGATGATTTTTTATATACCACTTTTTGATTTGAAACTTAGTTTTAAAAAGTTTCAATGACGAAGATGTTATTAGTTAGAAAGAGATAGTCAATTGGGCGAAGTAAGTGCACAGACATCTATACTATACTAGACCGTTAACATAGGCTTTCGACTCGTCCCAATTTTTATATACTATTTGTACATAACCAATGACATATACATGGTGTCCGGAAATAAAGGAGACATTTTTTAAGGGGTGGTTTCTGAGGCTATTTTAAGAACTTTTTTCTCTTGACATTTTTTTATTTGAAGCTTCATTTTTTAGATATTGAACGATAAAGATACCACTAGTCAGACAGAGACGCTCCGACAGTTGAAGTGTGGTGGCACCACTCTGTCTCGCTTCAACTATCGGAGTGTCTATGTCTGACTAATGGTATCTTTATCGTTCAATATTTAAAAAATGAAGCTTCAAATCAAAAAATGTCAAGAGAAAAAAGTTCTTAAAATTGCCTCAAGAACCACCCCTTAAAAAATGTCTCCTTTTTTTCCGGACACCCTGTATACATTATGTCATATATATATCATGTTATACATATATATCATATCTTACTTGACATAAGAACTGAATGGAATGTCTAAACGCATGCGCTTTTGAGTACTGCATAGGCAGAAAAGAGGAAGACATTATGTAATAATATATATATATGGAAGAGAAAGAAATAGAAATTAAAGCACAAATATGAAAATATGAAATATAGAAGGTAATAGAAAAAAAACCTAAAATATTTAATTTTTTAATATTTTTTATTCATTGTTAAATAAAATTGCTTTACTTAATGTTTGTCTTTTTTTAATAGGTTTTAAAATTTCATTTAAGTAAAATTTTGCATATGCATGCAATCTTATTTTGATAAATAAGTTTGAAATTGCCGTAATAATTTTAATTTTGTGAGGTATATTTAATATATCTGTATTTTGACAATTAAGAATAAAAATACTACTATCTAAGACGAACTTATTTTTTATATTTATAATGACTTTAATTATTAAATTTGTGACAGCTAAATTAGAATAGTTATTTGTTATAAATCTTATTTCTTTTTCCGTTTTTCCTTAACAATTTTAAAAATACTAGTAGCTGGTCTTACCAAACATCCATTATTTACATGGTCGAACAATTTTGTATAATGGTCAAAATGTACGTAATTGTGCTCATCATTTGTTGCCATTAATTGTTTAACATAATTCCCACGGTTTATGTTCATTAATTTTCTAACTATGTATCTAACTATGTTCTAACTATGTTGGTTTAATCGTTAAATTGTAATTTTTCATTATTATTCTGAAAATCTATATCATCTTCTTTATTGAAAAACATGTTGTTAATATTTCGTGTTTTCCATATAAAATTAATTATGGATCCCTCTGGATCACTTTCTAATTCTGAGCAATTAGTACTATCATATAACTTAATATTATTATGCAATAATAATTTCTTTAAAGGGCTTCTTAACTGCAATGAATTTGGATTATTATTATATCCATTGCAGCTTTCTAATTTTAGCGAATAATAATTCAAGGTGGCCCTGTGAAAACTTATAAGTTAAAGCATAATTATATATTGAGTTTTCAGCAAGCAATAAATCTTGTGCGATCGCTAAAATTGATTTTGATGCCATCGCAAAACCGTAAATAAAAGTTTTTCTTCCTGTGTGTATTAAAAGTTTATTTTCTTTATTTTTTAATTCAAACAAATACTTGACAGTTTTATCTACTAATTCCTTATAATACAAAATGTTATTTTTTGTTAAAGGCTGCTTATAGTTTTTTCCATATGGGCTTCTGGAATTCAGAATATCAAATAAATGGTCAATATTTGTTATAAATTCTATTATTGCTTCGCTTCCTTGAAATTTTTCTTGTTTTTCATTTTTTTTAAAATTCTATTGCACCTGCAACTGATGAACTCAAGGTATGCGCTGTATATTTAACTTTCATGATATTATTTTTATATTGTATGCACTGCGAATTTAATTTATTTTTAAATTTAAAAGTTAATTTATTTTTTGTAATACATATAATTCATATATATAATCCCATTCAATGCTTTCACCATTATATTTTAATTCGTGATAGTTCGCTAGAGTATTTCTTGCCAATTTTAACATATGACAAACATCAAAGATCACATAAACATTAAAGTTTTAATATGGGTGTTTAAAAAAATGAATCATGTAATTCTCTTTCTGTACGAAGATTTTACAGCTTAAAATTTCTATATACGTTTTATTAAGTGCTTCTCCATCAGATGTAACAATTGTGACTCTAAGTTCTTTTTCTTTTGTTAGTAACAAAGCTGTTTTAATTAGTTCCGCTAAAGTGCTTGATAACATGTTACTTTTTAAGAAGTAAAGCCTACTAAAGCCTCTTTTGCTTCCATGTTATTTTTTTCTAAATTGAAACCATTCCCGTTATCACAATGCCCTACAAATTTTTATTCACTCATACTCCAGCATAACTGTTTCCTTATACACAAGGAATCAAAGATTAATCCACAGTCTTTGTCTTCGTCTGGTATTCGTTCTAATTTACTTAGAACATCTGATAAAAATCCCGGTGAACTATTTATTAATGAGTTCCAATGTCTAAGCGAAGAAGGATGTGGTAACTTCATCATAGTTCTGTAAATAAAATTTTATTAATATTTGATAACAATATACACACAACACACAAACATTACCGTATAAGAAAAGCATTTGCAAGAAATGTTTGTTATAAAAAACAAATAATAACAGATGAAGATAAAAAACAAAATTAAAGTGCTAACCGACAAAATTTATAAGCTTTGGGGGAATGATAATAAAGGGTTACTGAAAATTTCTTCAAGCTTGCAGAATAGCGCCTCGCATGCATGGGTTTACCTTTATTACATATTTCATTTTGTAATATTGGCAAAGTTGTTTCAGAGAATTCTTCTTTTAATAAATTATAAGTTTCTCCCTTGATAAAATTCCTTTTTTTGAAGGTTTGTAATAAATTCGATACACTTTCAATTTTTTTCTCTCTTCTTACAACTTTTCTATTTAATAGTTTGTATTAATTTTTTAATTTTTGTAATTTCTTATATATATACACAGATACCTAACTTTGAGGTCCATATTTTTTTTTATAGATTACATTATGCATATTAATTTGCTTTACATCATAGTATCGGTGAAAATGATGTATGATCAATTATAAATAGGATACGTTCAAATGATTATATATCTTATACTTTGGAGTCGTATTTAGAAAATTTATGGTTCACATATTTTGAGGTCGTTGTTAATATAACATTAACTAAAATTATATACATATAATATATTTCAGGGTCTAACTTTTTTTAATTGCTCATATTATCTAATTTTTTATAAGAATTCTTGTATATCTTGTTAAATTAATGTATGTTCATTGATTAAAAAGATACATATGATTTTACATAAACCTTATATTTTGGGGTCTTAAGATAAAGTATAAACCAAATTTATATTTTCATAGGAATATTCTATTTAAATATTTTTAAATATTTGAAGTCTTATTTCTATATTCTAAAAATAATATCAATATATATATTGAAGTAGTATATTTATTGTTCATAGTTAATTTAAAACTAATTATAAATATGATTAGAGATATTGACAAACATAATACACTTTAATAATTTATTAAAGTTAAATGAAGAAAATAGATTATTATTGATAGCGAAAGAAAGGAAATGAATAAAGGAATAGACGCGAAATGTTTAGGACTTAAATATGAGAGGATGAAGTAAACATTGGAAACAATATAAAGAAATGTGAAAAGCAGCGTTGAAATGTATACAGGATGTTTCAATGAGGTACGGCCAAACTTTAAGGGATCGTAAAAGGAGTGATTTAAGACGATTTTTATTTACCACACTTTGATTTAAGCATAGTTTTCAAGACAATCAATGACAAAATGCTATTAGACAGAGACAGTCAGTTGGTTAAAATAAGAAAGAGTAATATTATTTCAGATCAACTAGCTAACTGTCTCAGTCTAGATAATATTTTTAATGTTAAATATTTTTAAAACTAAGCTTCAAATCGAAAAATGGTAAATGAACATTTGTTGGAGTATCTCCTTTACAACCCCTTCAAATTTCAGTGGAAGTAATTGTTACACCTTGTATAAGAAATAATGAAATGTGGATATTATTAAAATTATCTTAACTAATATCGATTTAAGGGCAATTACTTGCACTAAACTAAGTCGATAGGTCCTTACCCACAATTCAATCTGAAGTTTAGTTTTCAAAATATTCATTAATAAAGATATTATTTGTAACACAGAGACAGATAGATAGTTGAAGTAACATAGCGCCACTCTGTTTCATTGCAACTATCTATCTGTCTTCACACAAATAATATCAAATAATTAGATACATTAGTAGTATAAATTATATAATTATATATAATTATATAATTATATATAATTATATAATCTATACAATTAATTATAATTAATATCTTTATTATTAAATATCTTAAAATCCTAGCTCAGGATTGAAAAATGGATAAAGACTTTTCGATTTAGTTTTGTTCGGTTATTTCCAAACACCCTGTATAATAGAAGTACCAAGAAAGATATGAAAAGATAGTTACTCTTAAGGATAAATCAAGTCGAGTAATAACCATTTTTCGGTTATAAGCTTGGATTTTAAGATATTCAATAATAAAAATATTTTTAGTTAGACAGAAACGGACAGATATTGAAGCGAAATAGACGAAAGTAAGAATGGTGTTTTCTCACTTTAACTATCTGTCTATTTCTTTCTAACTAATAGTAACCTTATTATTGAAAATCTCAAAAATTAAGTTCCGAATCAATAAATGGAAAGGCACTTTTCGATTCGGTTTATCCTTAGGAATAATCCTTTTAAAGAAAGTAAATGAATTGTGTAATAACCTTACAAAAATATGGTATTCTGAAACTAAATTTAGGTAATACAATTAGTTGTTAAAATTTTATTATAAATTTAGCTTTAATAATATACATAAGTGGTAATAGTGACATTTATAATTTAAGATATAAAAATAATAAGAGAAGATCAAGGAAAAAAAATAGCAAATATTTGTAGTTAAAAGCAAACAGAGGATAATAATATAATATAAATTTTTATAAACTGGTTTAATTTGAAATAATTTTAATTGGAAGATTATAATTTATATAGCAGCTATTGGTTGTATTTAGATGATAACGATCTAAATATTTATAAAGAAATTTAGTAACTTGTTTTCAGTTTTAAAGAGAAATCTTATTTATAAATATACCAATTTATAAATGGTATTGAAACACATAGTATGTTAATTGATAGCAATTTAAAATAAATAAAAATAGTAATACAAAGCATAAAATAAAATATAATTATTTGTTACTTTTAGAAATAAAAATTTTGGTATTAATGTTATAATAACATTGTGTTAACTGCATGAAAAAATTAATTTTTATTGATTTATTTTATTTTTATTTTATTTATGAATATCTTAATTTTTTCTGTTGATTATTAAACCAGGTTTTTACTTGATCTGCTGTTCGAGATAGTAAACATGGAGTAGAAGTGATTAAATTCTTAATTTCTGTTATTGGTGGACATTTAGTACTCTTTAAGTACGATGAAAATGTATTAAGTACACATGTTTTTTCTTCAGTTTACCACCTTTTTCGACATAAAATTTGACGTTTTAATTGGCCTATCGAATAAATTATAAACGAATATTTCAATTCTACAAAAAAATGTAAACACTTTGAATAATGAAAATAAGCAATTTACCTTTTTTTACAATTTTATAGGAATTTGTATCCTCATTGTCAGAATTATCTGTAGAATTGTCTGTAGAATCAATATTTCCTTGAGCATCTTCTAGGTATTTTGAAACTTGTATTATATCTTTTTCTTTTTTAGGTAATCTGTAATATTCTTTGTGTATACTGTTCTTGTGTCCCATGAAATTAGTTAAAACAGAAAGATCATCATCATTTAGCTTGTATTTAATACAATTTGTCGCGATGTGTTTTCGAAGCATAGTTCCTCTTAGACGATCAGGAAATTTAGCATCACATTGTTCTGAATATCGACGCATTAAATCGCAAGCTCGTAAATGCTCAAATCTATTTTTATGGAATCCTGAAATACCAAATGCATACGGATTTTTTTGATGAATTTTTGCCTCTTTTCGATACTTAAGTAAAAGTTCCATTGACTGCTGCAACTCTGCATACATAAGTACTGGCACTGTACGCCCTTTTTTTCCACGAATTTCAAATCTTAAATATTTTTTTGCTATTTCTTTTGAGGATTGTGATAAAAATTTGTTATGTTCTAAATCAGTTTCATTAAGGCCCTTACGACTATTAAAATCATCAATTGTGATGCGTTCTATCTCTCCTGCACGTCGACGATTAAATACTTGAGTTGATAACAAAGTTGTTTCTGCTAAAGTATCCTTATAGTATTTAAAAATTTGTTAAATTTTGTTATATCATCCTTTGTTGGCAGATTCTGTACCTTGTGTCTTTTCCTGTACGCTTGTGTTTCTTCAACAGTCTTATTTACTGAAGCAGCGTAATCTTCATTTCGTAAAATTAGAAAATCTTCAACTAGAGATTTTTTTACATGATCACCTTTTTTAATACGTTGTGATCTGAATAACTCACCAACTTGTTTTAATAATGTTCCTAATTAAAATGCCGTGTAAGCACTTTCAAATCTACCAGTTTCTTCATTATACTTAGCTACTTTATATACAGCTTTTATACAATCATCGTAAAGACCAGGATTAAAAACGGATGCGAAATCAGTAACCGTTGAATTTATTTCTTTTAATGTTTCTAGAAAACGGCCTAATGTTCGCAAACGATTACGTATCATAGTTCATGCTCTTGTTGAAGCTTATATTTCAAACATAATTTATTGCCATATGTGATAAAAAGTTCGTCATACCGTATTAATCGTACAATATTATCTTCTTTTAATACTGGGAAGACTATTTTTTTCAATGTTTCTGATGCTGCTTCATGTATCCTACCTACAATTGTACGTCCAAGTACTTTGATTGTTCTATTCTTAGAACTATCAGTTTCGAAGCATTTTTTTGTATGAATATAATAAGATTTATCTGAGAAAAATCCTTTGCATTTTGCACAGCATAAAAAATTTGTTGCTTTTCTATTATATTTTTGATTTGGACGTCTAGTCACAATTAAATTGCCATTATTATATTCTCTATTTGTATTATACTCAAAATTTTCTTTTTGACGAATAGTCTTTATAATTTGCTTTCGTTCAATACTTTGTTTCGGTAAATTTATAAACATTTTAACATCATCCTCCTCTTTATGAACAGTTATATAATGTCTAACAATTTTCATTTTCAAACATTTACAATAAATGCAAAAATTTTTTTTATTGTATGTGATATGCTTCGTTGTTGGTTCAACAATTAAATCTTTATCATCATATGCAGATTTTCCTACGGCATTTGCAGTACTAGAGAGATTAAAACTTATATGAGTCGTATTATTATTTTCATCATCATTACTATGATAATCAAATTCGGAATATTCAGACTCCGATTCTGGAATGTAGTCTTTATCCTTATTTCTTGACTCGTATAAGTCTTCTGTAATTTTCATAAAATAAAATATTAAAATCTAATAAATTATAAATATTTTATAACATTCAAAAGTTTAAACCTGCTTCAAAAAGAAACTTAAAAAAGTTTGTAAAATATTTGATAAAATTACAAATTTTATTTTTAAAAAAACTAAAAATAATTACCATTATGAAATGTATTATCAACACATGTATTTTCTTTCGAAGCTTCAATACTTGATCCTAGACTTGGTAAAGATGGAAAATTTTCCACAATATATGTTGCATTTAACTATGAAATATTATCGGATGAAATATCTCTTATATTTTGCACATCTATAGGAAATTTATCATTTTCAACAATATGTAAATTTTCATTAACATCTATATTCCTGTTAGTGTAAAAAATTTGAATGTAGTAAAACTATTCTTATTACATTATTTTTCTAATTTATAAATTTATTATCTAATATCTTCCATGATATTTGAAGAACTGATATGTAATTCACTTTCAGAATAATCTGTCACTTTATGCAGGGTATTATCTTGTGAACCTAGTTTGAAATTATATAATATTTATTATATTGATATTAATTAAATAAAAGAAGAGGAAAAATGCAATATAATATGTGCAAGGAGTAAAATTGACATTCCAGAAATATAAGGGGTTCTAGAAAGTGATTCTAAAGAGATTATTCATTCAGCACTTTTTCATCCAAGGCTTAATTATCAAGGTATTCAATGATGTAGGTACTTTAAGTTAAACAGAAACTTCTACAACCCCTTAAATTTATAGAATATGTCAATGTTACACTCTGTATAGTTTAAAATAAATATTAATTGTATCAAATTCATATTTTAAAGTAATATAAACATTATTAATTATTTTAGATTAAAAAGTAACGCTGTTGTAATGTAAAAGTAATTAAAATGATATTAACAATAATGAATGATAAATTATATAAAAAATATAATAAGAAATAACAAAACTATTAAATTAGAGAGATAATTACTTACTTGAAACAAATAGTTTTTGTAAATTAATGTTAGGAACATTATTGTTTAAATTATCTGCTATACTTTCTAATATACATGTATTATCTATAAAATAAATTGTTAAATATTGTGTATAACTATATATTATTAAATTTTTTAAGTATAAGGTATCAAGAAATAAATGCACTCCCAATTAAGGTGTACGCCTCACACTAAACTAAGTTCGAAAAGCCATTTGCCACTTTTGAATTCAGAGCTTGGTTATTATGATCTTCAATAATAAAGATATTATTAATAAAAACTAGACAGATAGATAGTTGTAGTCAGATAGCACTACTCTTTCTCACTTTAACTACCTATCTACCTTTGTTTAATTAATGGCACATTTATCATTAAATATATTAAAAATTAAGCTTCGTATCAAAATGTGGCTAATGACTTTTCGACTTAGCTTTGTGTCAGAAATCACTTCTTAATTACAAGTGAATTTATTTCTGTACACTTTCTATATACAGGTTGTAACAGTGACATGTTCCATAAATTTAAATGCTTGCAGAGAGAGTAACTCTAAAACAAATTTTCATTTACCACTTTTTAATCCAAGGCTTAATTTTTAAGATATTCAATGACATAGGTACTAGTAATTAGACAAAGACAAATACATAGTTGAAGTGAGACAGAATGGTGTCATCACGCTTCAACCAATTTACTGTTTCTGTCTAACTTATAGTACCTATATAATTGAATATCTTGAAAATTAAGCCTCAAATTAAAAAGTGGTAAAGGAAAAATCATCTTAGAACTGCTCCTTCTATAATCCCTTATGGTTTGTCCATACATCATTGAAACACCCTGCATAAAAATGTCATGTATTTATAATTGTAAAGTATCAAAATTATATTTCTTATTACATATTCATGAGTCAAAAATACTAATTTATATATAAAATAAATACTGCAATTTCTTACTCATGAATATAATAAAAAGTATAACTGTTACATTACAGTTATATACAGGGTGTAACATTGATGTTAGGAGAAATTTTAAGGGGTTGTAGAGGGGTTGATTCTAAGACATATTTTCCTTAGCCATTTTTTAATTTAGGGCTTAAATTTTGAATTATTAAGGTTTTTCTGTACATTATATGATTGGCTGACGCGAGCGCGCTGTGACGTCAGTCAGCTGTAGCACCGCCGGCGCAACACCGTAGCTAGCGGGGAAAAATATCGTGTCGCCCCAAGAAACAAAAATCCATTAAATTTTATGAGAATGTACAAATAACCATTAATAATTCAATTTTTTCTAAATATTCAATTAATACCTACCACAAATAGGAATTAATTGAATATTTATAATAAAAAAATAAAAGTTTCATGGGCTTATTATAAATATTCAATTAATTCCTATTTGTGGTAGGTATTAATTGAATATTTAGAAAAAATTGAATTATTAATGGTTATTTGTACATTCTCATAAAATTTAATGGATTTTTGTTTCTTGGGGCGACACGATATTTTTCCCCGCTAGCTACGGTGTTGCGCCGGCGGTGCTACAGCTGACTGACGTCACAGCGCGCTCGCGTCAGCCAATCATATAATGTACAGAAAAACCTTAATAATTCAAAATTTAAGCCCTAAATTAAAAAATGGCTAAGGAAAATATGTCTTAGAATCAACCCCTCTACAACCCCTTAAAATTTCTCCTAACATCAATGTTACACCCTGTATAAATGTATAATAGTTACGTTATATATTTTTTAAATATTTCTGTCATATAGTAGTTGCATTATTGCTATATTGTTGCAAACATATATAATAGTATCAATAATTAAATATAAACATTGTAAATTACATGTTACTTTCAAATTATGCAACTGCTTTATATTTTTAATAGTTTTACATTATTTAATTTTTTTTTAAATTAAAACAAACTATAAATATATTAATATAATATATAACATTAATATAAAATAAAGTAATATTAATCTTTTATAGAGAACGTAATAATGATGTATTCCACAAATTTAAGGAGTTGTAGATTTACTGATTCTAAGACTACTTTCTATTTCTAACTTTTTTATTCGAACCTTAATTTTCAAGATATATAATAATAATTATTTGTAGTTAGCAAAGACAAATTGATGGTACAAGTAGGAAAGCATGATATTATCTCATTTTATAACTATCGGTTTGTCTTTGTGTAAATAATAGTATCTTTATTATTTAATACCTTGAAAATTAAGCTTTAAATAGAAAAATGATAAATAAAAAGTAATTTTAGAACCTCTACTTCTTTAACAATCTAAACTTATCGAATATTTAATTATTACGACCTGTATAAAACATTTTATAATAATTATAATAATTGTACTTACAATTTGTTAACTTAACACGATACGAGGATTTATACCTTCTGCCCCTCTTTTTACTATTGCAAATTGAATAAATCCCATCTTTCATGTAAAGTAACTGATACATGTTAAATACAGATATACAAGTATATTAAAAATAATAAAAATTGCTAATTGTACTACCTAAAGTTAAAAATGGCATACACTTTTTGAAGTGACTGATCAACACCTCGAAATATGACTTTGAAACACACTAGAAATAAACTAACTTATTTTTAACGAGTTATCCCTACTTATTTTTTATTTGTAAACAGCACGAACAGCAAACATTATAGCCGAGAGCGCTGTTTAATTGCGAGCCGGAAAGCCAAAAAAAGAAAATAACCAATCATTAATTAGTTATATATAAATAAAAGCAAAAATGTTTCAAATTTTAATTAGATATTACAATTATTATAAATGTATACCTTGTATTTTAAAAATTAAAGTATATCTAAATTATTTTAACATTTAAAAATTATCTGCATTAAGTCATTTTTATTCATTTTTAATGTTAAATTTTAAATGAATACAATAAGTATAATTGTTAAACATTTTTCTAAAGTTGTACACATCTTTATTTCTACTACTTATGGCTTAATCAATGATAAGAAATAATAGGTCCTAATGGGGAGAAAACTCAATGCAATAAAAATTTGCCAAGTATAACTTCATCTTTCTATACACTGAGAAAAGTCTATAAATAAAATATACTAATCAAATTTTTAAGTTATTTCATGATAATGTATAAAACAATATAATATATATAATAGGTAGCTCGATGAAAATGAAACACGGCCGATTTTTCATATATAACATTCAATATTGCTAACAATAAGATACGATCTCAGAGATAGATCCTAAGATATAAATATTCAATTTTTCTTCAAAAAATGACGTCTCACGGAAGGAAAAATTGTGTCATGACCATCATACTTTTTTTCCACAGATTCTTAAAATGCTTGAAATTTTAATTCAAAGGGAAGTCTTTTGCACATATATTCAATCTTGTCACATAAAATCCGTCGGAGGGGTTAGATGCAACACTTAAATCTTAAATAGAATATGAGGTCAAGTGATATATCATTTTAAAGATCTTTGAATTCTCTTTTCAACACTTCTCAGTTTTTTTGAATTAGATGCAGTAGTTAGTGACAAAACGCGTTAACATAAAACGCGCTTTCGTACATAAAAATATACATCAAAGCTGTAGTATAGAGTCAATATAATTTTATACATTATTACAATACATAAAAGTCCGACCCCATATTTTTTATATATGAAATACAAAGTTCGAGGTCCCATATGCGAATTTTAAAACTCATAGAAGGTTTTACAAAACGATCATACTCTCTTCAAGGCGGTCATTCCTAGCGCTATTCTAAGATCTTCTACCGCTTAGCATTTTTTGCTTTGAAGCTTCATTTTTAAGATATGCAATGATAAAAATGCCACTAGTCAAACAAAAACACTCTAATAGTTGAAGTGAGACAGAGTGGCGACCTCCAATTCCAACTATTTGAATGCATTTGTGTAACTTATCTTAAAGATTGAATATCTTAAAAATAAAGCTGAAAATCAAACGTTTATTATAAAAATGAACAATAATTTAAGAATTACATCATATGGCATTAAAGGCAAAACTTACGTCAATATAATAATAAAGTTAAATATATACTTTGATTATACAGATTGTAAAACAGACCACATTAAATTTAAAGCAGCTGCATCTTGCAATTACCTGCAATTTAAGAATCAGCAAAGAAAAACCATGTTTATCATAAGACACATTTACATATCGTATGCACTAACGATTCAGAATAAAATTGTAAAAATTGATATCTCACGATCTACTGAATGGATTTATATGATTTTACACATTATTCTGCCTTGAAATTTCATGCAATTTAAGAATTTATTAAAAAATGTACGTTTATCACGACACACATTTTCCTTCCGTGTGACGTCACGTTTCACAAAATAATCGAAATGCTATTATCCAAGAATCTATTTGTGATGGATTTATATAGTTGTATACATTATTTTGTTTGAAATTACATGCAATTTCAGAATTTGTATAAAAGAAGTGTGCTTGTCATAACACACCTTTTCCTACCGTGTGAAGTCACGTTTTCCACAGAAATCGAAAGGACATTATTTCAGGATCTATTTGATGCATTTATTTAGTTGTTTACATTATTACACTTGTAAAAAATTTTAAACAAAGTCTTTATAAAAAATCTATAATTGAAATGTAGCCATATTCATTAAAAACTATTTATATAAAAAATATAAGAATATTTTGATTATACTGAGAATAAGGATTACATACTTGGCTTTATTTAACATTTGATTTTAATCTTTTTTAACAGGTTTTAAGTAAAACAAAATAATTTTTTAACAAAATGCAACAAATCATTATTTTCTATTGGTATCCTTTTTATTAAGAGACTTCAATTAATATAAAGGTTTTTTTATATAAAGATATTTGGCAAGCATTAACAACTTGGCACATTTTTTTTGCATCTTGATGGTTTTTGGGGTTGACTTATCGAATACATTCGGAAGTGTGGCGTCCCACGGAAGGAAAATGCTTGTCTGGACAACCATGCTTTTTTTAATAGATTCTTAAATTGCATGTAATTTCAAGCGAAATATTGTATACAACTATATAAATCCATCAAATAGATCTTGAGATATAAATATTCAATTTCTCTTCAAAAAATGACGTCTCACGGAAGGAAAAATTGTGTCATGACCATCATACTTTTTTTCCACAGATTCTTAAATTGCTTGAAATTTTAATTCAAAGGGAAGTCTGTTGCACATAGGGGAGAATTGCCGAATTTGGACCAGTTACGCATTTTCTAATATATGAGCTTGTATAGAAATTTGTATTAAAAATGTTTAGCTAAAAATGAATTATATTATTGTTGTCTTTAAGTAAACAAAGCTATTTTATTTTTTAAACATTTTATTTTAACGAAAAATTAATTTATAAAAATTTAGTCTTTGGTCTAATCAAGGAAACTGGTTTCTTACGATGGATCATAGGTTCCTTAGAATGGACCATTAAATACAATCAAAGCAAAAATATTTCTTGACTTTTGGATTCACTCCAGCACATTTTGCTGTAGCTGCTACGAATTCTTATCGACGAATTCTGTCCTCTTGTACTGTAGCAACTATGAATTTCTGCCAACCAGTTCTCTATTCTTGTCCTGTAGCTGCTACGAATTCTTATCGACGAATTCTGTCCTCTTGTACTGTAGCAACTAGGAATTCCTGCCAACGAATATTCTCATCTTTTCATGTAACAAGTACAAATGCATGTCGACGAACTTTCTGATGTTTTTATGTAACAGTTATGAATATATAAGGTTTTCTTATATATTGCAAGGAGTGTGAAATTTTTAATTAACATGATTATTTTGTGTCATTTAAAAAAGCATGGAGGCTCACCAAGTTCTGTATAAAAAAATTGTAAACAAATTGTTTATAAACTATATATAAAAAACTTTTATGCATATTGTTTATAAAATATCTATGTATGATGCATATTGTTTATAAACTGTCTATATCTTTTATGCATATTGTTGTTTATAATCTATCTATATTTTATGTATATTGTTTATAAACTATATTTGATGTGCATATTGTTTATAAACTTTATTTAAAAGAAATCAGCATATTTTTGAGAAACTATATGCTGAGAATAAATATAATAATAAAGAGGTTACATACTTGGCTTTATTCTATGTATGATTTCAATACTTTTTAACAGAATAAGCAAAATAAAGTCTTTTTTGTTTGTAGTAACTACAATTTTTAAATAAATATATTTTTTTGTATTAAAATGTAATTAATTTTTTTCATTGTTATACCTTTTATTTATATAAAGAGTATTCATTCATTAAATATATAAGTGTATAAGTAATATATATATTTTTTTGCACATAAAGGGGTTTTTTGAATAAGGGGATTTTTGTAAGGGGATAACTACTTGGCGTATTTTTTTTACATCGGGATGTTTTTTAGGGTGGATTTCACTCATTTTTGTAAGTTTAGACAACAGAAAATAAATATTTGGAAACAATATAATAAAGGTATATACATCTAACTTACGTGTAAATTTTAAAATTGATGCATTGTTTAATTAATCGTTGATTATTTACTCAATTTGTAGAAATAATAAGTAAACGTCTTTGGCTTCTCTGGGCCATTGCTTCTTTTGAACAAGAGTATCATTAACTTGAAGCCAAGATTTTTTGTTCTTTTCCCTCAAATATGAAGTATAATGTCCTGCCTCTACTGATCCACCATGATGCAAGATAGCCCTTTGAACAGTATAATTATTAGCTGCAATACGTAGCTTAGTAGTTGATATTGCTTTGATATTGTTATTCGTTATTTTCGATACTACACCGTTTTCGACAGAAAACAAGAGCAATTGTATTATCAAATATTGTCCAGCCCTGGTAATGTCTGTCTTTTCAGTTCGTGTATTCAATCCACAACTGACGCAAGCTTCTTCAATATCATGCCATTTTGCAAAAGCTTGTTCAATAAGTGATTGCAATTCAGTAGATTTTCCCCTCTTATCGCGGGGAAGTGGAACCGAAAGGATAATGTTCCTTTGTTCAGTAATTGTATTATAATTGCACGATCTGCAATGAACCGTAAATGTTAGTTGATGTTGGAAAATATTTTGAATATCTTCTGAATTTTCCAACAATTTGATTAAAAATTCTGAAGCATCTTGTTGTTGGTGTTGAATAAATATGTCTCCTAAAAATTGTCTAACACCAATAGAACTCAAATGACTATCAATAATATTATTACCCATATATGCCTCTGTCAAAATTCTCAATTCGTCGTTTTCATTGCGGCGAAGCCACGTTCTTCTGACAATATCGCAATGAAGTAGGCATTGCAAACTTGCATTCGCATAGCACGAAACATTGTCAGTATTAACAAAGCCTTTAATTTTTTCGTAATCGACAACAATATCATTATTAGTATTTTCTTGTTCCAATATTTGTTGATTTGTGGTATGTTTCAGAACTGCCCATACTAAATCGTGAATTTTCCTTATTCCACTATTTCTCTTCGATTGAATATCAATCATTGTAAGATCTGGTCTGTACGTAAGCCTTAAACGATTGTATTCAATTATTGCCGGCTTACTAGATTTTATGGAGACTGGATAAAAATTAATTAAATGTAATCCCTCCAATGAAGTTACTCGTGAAAGTGCAACGTAAACTTGTCCACAGGAAAATATGGAATTTCCCGCGTCGACGACTGCCGACTTTAAAGTTACACCTTGACTTTTGTGTATGGTAACACCATAACTGAGAGAAAGTGGAAATCGATGACGTACAACATATGATTTTTCCATTATCTCAAATTTCGTCGAAACTCTTTCGATACTGTGCTCCGTGCCATTTTCCAGGACAATCTTAATTTTGTCAATATCATCATTATTCTCATCATTTCCTATGGATCTAGAAATATCAATTATTTTTCCTATTGTTCCATTAACAAGGCCGAGCGTTACGTCAATATTACGTCTCAGCATAACTTTTGCACCTACTTTAACAATGATAACTCTATTTAAGCCTGCCGGATGAGAGTTATCTTCTTCGTATTTGTTCAAAAGTTTATGCTGCCAGTGAACCTAAACACTTGTCGCGTTTGTCCTTGCGTATTTTCACAAAAGCCGGGTCTTCGTGAACTGGCGGCCATTGCAGCAAATCACCGAACAGAAGAATATGCTTTTTGCCGAACCAGACATCATCAGTTTCGCTCGTGTCAAATATCTCTGTTAATCGCAAATTGATGTACATGAGCGTTATATTCGAGACCATAGATACCTCGTCAATGACGAAAAGAGTCGTATTCTTTAATTCGTCTCGCAGAGTTTTTAAAACTACGTCGGACAAAGGTCTATACTTTGGCGTACATCCATGCTTCACTGGCAATTGAAATAGCCTGTGCAACGTCAAACCATTTATGTTGAATGCAGCTATACCGGTTGGTGCAGTAACAGCCGTGTCTTTGTTCATAATTTGTTTAGTCCAGCAATGTAAAGTCTTAATAAGGAAGCTCTTGCCTGCACCGCCTTCACCACTCACATATAACCGAAGTGGAGTCTTGTGAGAATCATAATTGGTTATAGTATTTGTCATATGATCGTATATTCTACGCTGATCGACGTTTAATTCAGCAATCATCTGCGTTAAATTTAAATCCGCTATTTTGTTTCCAGCATCTCTGAACTCTTGCATCGCAACTTCCGCCTCAATAGGATTGCATTGCAATAAAGCATCGTCCGAAGTGTTTGTGCATTTGCCATTATTACCGGACTTTCCTTCTTCAACATTCAAATGTTGTTTTATTAAATCATTGACATGTTCAAGACCTTTGTTAATTTCTTCTATGCGTTCGTGGTACCTTAAACAATCGAGAAGTTCGTCCTTTAATGCTGCAAACGCATCGGCATAGGTATCGTAGCCCATCTTCAGCTCATTCGTATCTCTCCATGGCTTAAATAACAGCAATAGAGCATAGAAATACTTTTCTGGTTGAATGTGCATATTGTACGTATAATGGTTAATCAAGTAACCATTTTGTCGTTTATTTAGATAAAGCTTTGCACCTTCTGCAATAAATTTGAGACAACTGTCATTGTTCTTAGGTTTAACCCTAACAATATCGTATTTTTTGCAACTACCATTTTGCATAGTCATACAGATTTAAAGAGTCTAGTTCTGTCGGTCTGTTCGGATAATAATTATCTATCAAATTTGGACAGAACAAATCTGTTGATTCCGAATCGAGCTTCTCTATTTCACTTCGTGTCTTAATTTTTTTACTTCGGACTTGATTAACCCTTTTCGGACGTGTTTAATTTGGACATGTGTATCGTACTGGTCGGAATTAATTTCCGCTGAAAGCGCAGTGATACATAACATGTCCCTATTTTCTTCATTTTCTTCAACTTCACTGTCGCTGGATATTACTAATTGTCTCACTCGTCGCTTCCTTGAAACTATGTCACTACCAGAATCAGTACAAACATTATTACTTTCTGTATCACTGTCAATATTCACGGTGTCAAAATAAAAGTCTTCCTCGCTATTTTCAGATTCACAATCAACTTCTGTCGGTAACTTTCTTTTGGCCATTTTGGAAAATTATTTTCAAATATTTTTAAAAAACGAGAATGCCTAATTACAGTTAAATATAATTTTAGAAATATTATTTGGAATTTTACAAAGTGTTTTCAAACCGTGTCGATTTCTTTACGCACAAGAGGCGACTGGCTTACCTCATCGTATTGCATGTCAAGCGAGAAATAACAGCTTTTGTTCGCACTGGATTTCGTTATCTCCAAATGATAAGAATTCTTGAATAGGTCGCATGAGTTCGTGAATAGATCCATTAGATATTTATATTTGTGCAGATAAATTGTAAACTGATACATGGATGAATACAGTATATGATTAGTACGGTTTTATGTTTTGGTGTCTGAGAGCAGACATACGACCGGAACGGTAAAAAGGCTATGGTGTCTGAGAGCAGACATGCGTCTGAAAAGGGTTAACATCCAACCACCTAATTGTGGTATCTTTGTCAGTACTATGGAGTAGAATTCCTAATAATATATCAGCGGTCTCCAGTGCTCTGCATTCTCTATTATTCAAACTTCTTAATGCAATGTTCCACAGGATACTTCTCAATGATTTGGTGGAATTAACAATATCGAAAGTATCAACTTCATAACTGGTTTCGGTCTTAGTTGTATATTTGGTGCAATACCAGTTGAGCAACGTTGACCTCTCACCAATAAATTAAATATCCATATTTCCTTCCCATGCGGTAAGGATCGCTGGATTGTAATCGTTAATATTTTTCTCGCGTATTGTACGCGGTAAATCGTATAGACGACTTTTCGATTTCAATTTCCTTCTATTGGCGACAGAAACGGCTACATCCCGTAAGATTATTTCATCCGTTACTGGCCTTGGAAATCCAAATCTGCATTTTCTAATGAAGCCTTTTTTGGTCTTCCTATTTCTCAAGTAGTAATTATTATGATGGTGCTCCTGGTGCTTGGTTACACGACCATGCAACGTAGGTGATAAATTTGCATTTGGTTCTCTGCATGTTACATATTTTAGGATAAATTGAAGAACCTCTTCATTCGATGAGACACCCATGATTGGAGCATCCTTGATCCAAATTAGCATGTGACAATGCGGCATGCCTCTGCTTTGGTACTCTCGTCGAACAAAGTAATGCTTTACTTTGTCGATAGGATTGTCCGGTGAGCATATAAAATCGATCATTGCAAGAAATTTATTCTGTAAAAATCTAGCTGCAGATACTGGATCAGCAGCGATTAGTTCATTGACAGAATTAATTGAAGAGAGAGTGGGACTTACCTCTTTTATGTATTCTGCCAAATCTGGCCATAACCATTCTGCTGGACTCAATGTCAGGAACCACGTGGCTGGTCCATAATCACGAGTCATCGCGTTAATATTGCTCCTGACACTATTCCAATATTGTCGTGTATTGGGTAGCTTTCCAAATATCGTTTCCAGATTTCCTTCCAGCTTTTTTTCCGACATCAAATTTAGGAATTCATTCGCAGTGTATTTTTCCTTCACATTGGTGGTCATTAATTTATGATAAATACCACTATTTATCTGCTGCATATTCGCATTGTTCAGTAAGAAGAACAAGTACTGTACGTTTAAGCGAAATTGCGAATGCTTAGACATTATTCTTGATTTGACAATGTCAAATTCCCTTATGTGGAAATTTCTTTCCTCGTATATACCATTTTTACCATAACAGTATATATCGGGAAAGCACATAAGATCCAATTATTTTTGACGATTGTCGAAAGGCTGAGCCTCGACTCTCAGCATTTGATACAGATTCGTTGACATGTCATTCACTCTTTTCTCATACATTGGATATACCGTGTATTGCTCATAGTAAAATGACTCTGGATCTGTAATTTGCGTCAGCATTGCCGCCGCTTGTTGCTCATTCTGAATAATACCACCGTTTTCCATATTGTTATTGTTTTTCTCATTATTATCAACAATATTGTTGTTATTGCTATCATCATTATTAACATCATCAACATTCTCTTCATCATCCATATCTTCAACGGTAAATTCTGTATCATTGAGACTATTCTCTTGTAACAACTCTTCGGGAGAATAAGGCAAATTGATTCTAGAGTAAAGGGGATTGTTTTCCTTCAGCCATTGAAGAACATTCAAAACTTTTTTAACGTCTACCAAGTTCTCCCAAATTAATTTGGATCTCGTTGGAATTCCACGCACCAGGATGTATAATTCGTGGTGATTATTAATGGGTCTCGTTGCCGAACATATTTTCTTTAAACTCTCTTCTATCGGCAACGGCAAATGAAAAATTCTTCCTTTCAATTTTTGTACCATTTGCTTATGCGGTACTTTCTTATTCGCCACTGTGCCCATTCGTTGAATGCATTGAAATGCCTTTGCTCTCTGAATTAATATTTTCTCATAATCGTTGAGAGTAGAAAATATTGTAGGCACTTTACCGACGTAAAGATTGTTGAGAACACATACTGGTGGTAGAGAATTTTTACGGAAATATTGTAAACAATAATGACATACGTTGTCAGGTTCGACATTCTCGTTTCTCAGATGTGCTAACAAATTATTCCAGTGTAGACCACTTAAAAGTTTTCTCATCCTATTCAAGCATGTAACATCTTTCTTGAAATGCAACTTTTCGCAAGACACACACGCAATTCTAGGTGTATCCAACGATCTTTTTGTAAACGCCTGAAAGGCTTTCTTATACGTTGCTATTATTCTATCTTCGTTTAAGTCTATTTCAGAAATTTTAACATTTTCCAGTATATTTTTCTTCTGTAGATCGTCCACGATCCTTTCTAATGCAGCAACATCGCCAATTTCTAAATATTTATCAATCTCCATTACTTTTTTATATTTGAAAATTAATGAAGTTATTAGTTTCTGTACATTTCTTACTCTCGGATAATGCGGACATAAGAAATTCACAGCGAGTAAGAGTGATTTACAAGCATTCGGATTTATGTACCATCCTTGAGAATGTCCTTTTCTAACAATCGAATGCTTAACTGTGCAGCGTCTTATACGTTTCAAGAGAGGGGTACATTTCTAAATAATTTGCAATCAAATATGACTTTTAGCAATCGATAATACCGCCTGATAATTTCAGTATTTCTGATGCAAAAGCTACCATATTTCCACACTTTCTTCGTATCGTTGTTATTAGCAACGTCATCCAATAGGGGTAAAATATTTAAAACTTGGCCATCTTTATTAATAACAAGATATTCTTCAAACCTTGTAAAATCGTATGTCGTCTCAAAGAAGTATGCTTCTGTCGACGCAGAGTGTTTAGATGTACCACACAATACGTCACGTACATCATCGGTTAAATTTGAACCCAAATCTGCCGTTTCAATCGCAGATATAATTGTGACAGATGAATTTCTACATTCTTTCGCAGTAATCGCAAAATTTGCTTCATATTTTGCAAAAGTTTCTGTCTCAAATGGAAAGACCACTTAAACAATCTTTCTGCTTCGATTCTTCGCTCCGCAACAGTGCCCTTAACAATATTTTTTTGTATGGACTCGATGTAAATTTCCTTATTGTATTTCACGGCAATTTTTCTTTTAATAAAAAGTATATCTTTATGTTTAGCGTAGTACGCTTGAGTTTGCAATCTCTTTTATTCCGGATGAGTTTTATTATATATGCTTTTTCTTCTTAATTCTGACTGTCGATTTATTTTGTAAATAACTCTTTTTCTTTCTCTATTTATGATTATATTTCTTAAATAATTATTTTGTTTTTTAATCCGATTATGATGCAAGTTCGATCTATATTTAATTTGCTGTTTCTTACGATTTTCCTCCAAATTCGACATACAGTGGTTCACGAAAGTCTTCGTACAGTATGCAAAATCATAGTATTTAATACATGTAAAGGAATAGAGATCTCAACAAAATATCAGAACAATGTATCATTATTTTGAACTTTATTACAAACAAAAATTAAACGAATCGTAAGTATTTTTAACAAAAACTGCAAAATATATTAAAATTTCACCTCATAAAACTCTTCGTACAGTCGTGAAGGGATGAGTGTTTACTAATATTTTCAAGTCTGAGCTTGCAGATCCTTCGTTGTTTCTTCAAAACTGATTCGAATAAGGCGCGGATTAATATTGTAACGAAGAGCATTTCTTGCTGTAGATTACAGTGAAAATGAGTGCGAACAGAAAAGAAACAAGTTCAGAAATAAGAAGTTTAATAATCAAATTAAGAAATAAAAAGAAATCCTATAGTGAAATTGCAGCACTTGTGGACAGACCGCGGTCAACAGTCCAATCAATTATTAAAAATTGGGAAGAAAGAGGAACCGTAACAAATAAACAGCAATCAGGTCGACCGAAAATATTGAACAGTAGGGAAGAGCGCGCTCTCTTAAGAGAAGTAAAAAAGATCCGAAGAAGAGTGCACCGGTTTTAGCGACACAGCTTGCATTACAAACAAATAAGATCATACATCCTGAAAATGTAAGAAGAGTTCTCAGATCCTATGGTTACCATGGAAGAAAGCCGCGTCGAAAGCCTTTCATTTCTTCAAAAAATGAGCGTAAACGATTAGATTTTGCTTTGAAGTATAAAGATCAAGATTTTAACTTTTGGAAGCGTGTGTTATTTACAGACGAGAGTAAGTTTAATATATTTGGAAGTGATGGAAGAGGTACTGTATGGAGAAAGGCAAATAAAGAAATGGAAAAAAAGAATTTGGTCGCTACGGTGAAGCACGGAGGAGGAAGCGTCCTAGTTTGGGGCCTATGTCGGCGGCTGGAGTTGGAAATTTCCAATTCATTGATGGTGTTATGAATCACCAGATGTACCTCAATATTTTGCACAGTAATTTGCCAAGCACTGTCCAACGTTTGGAACTTGGTGACGAGTGGATCTTCCAACAAGACAATGACCCTAAGCATACGGCAGTCAATGTAAGGCATTGGCTACTCTACAACGTACCCAAACAGTTGGATCACCCACCTCAGTCGCCAGATTTGAACCCTATTGAGCATTTGTGGGAGGAAATAGATCGTCGAATTCGCGTTCCAGAAGTGAGATGCCAAATAAGCGATGTAAATTCGCTAAAAAATGCTATTGAAAAAGCGTGGTATAATATTCCGAGTAGCTTCACGGAAAATTTGGTTTTGTCAATGCCTCGAAGGTTACACAATGTAATTACGGTAAAAGGGGGACCGACGAAGTATTAATATTCTTCTTTTTTATTTATTTTCCAAAGAATTCTGCGGTACGAAGAGTTTTGTGAGGTGAAATTTTAATATATTTTACAGTTTTTGTTAAAAATACTTACGACTCGTTTAATTTTTGTTTGTAATAAAGTTCATAATAGTGATACATTGTTCTGATATTTTGTTGAGATCTCTATTTCTTTACATGTATTAAATACTATGATTTTGCATACTGTACGAAGACTTTCGTGAGCCACTGTATATTTTTCTCGCTTCTTATTTCTATATTTGTCCATATTTAATGTATAATTAACACGCTTTTGCTTTTGATATTCCTCCAAATTGGGTAGATATCTTTCTCGTTTTTTAATTTGATTTTCCATCAAATTCGCCATATATTTTTCTCGTTTCTTACTTCTATATTTATCCATATTTAATGTATAATTAGCACGCTTTTGCTTTCGACATTCCTCCAAATTTAATGCATATTTTGCACGCTTTTGCTTTCGATATTCATCCAAATTGGATAGATATCTTTTACATTTCTTCATTCGATATACCTCCAGATTCGATGTATATTTAAGACGCTTTTGTTTTCGATTTTCCTCTAAATTTGATAAATATCTTTTACGCTTTTGACTTCGATATTTTTCCAAATTTAGCGAATATTTAATACGCTTTCTACTTCGGTTTTCTTCTAAATTTGATATATAGCGTTTACGTTTTCTTAATTGATTTTCAATTAAATTTGACGCATACCTTATGCGTTTTAATGTTTGGTTATTAATAATGTTCTTAACGTATCTTTTTCGTTTTTGTATACGTTGTTTTTCAATATTTATTTTGTACCAATTACATTTTTTTAATCTATTTTCCTGTAAACTCTCATGATATTTTGAACGTTTATATTTTTGAATAATATTTTTATTCTTAATATAGTATGAATTATATATAAGATAATTTTTATTTAAATACTTTTTATACTCATGATGCTTACGAGTACACAATACTTTTTTATTTAATAAATAATATAATTTCTTCTTAATACGACTCAGTGTAATATCACGATTATAAATATCTCTTTGTTTTTTACAAATCTCAAGTTTCCGCTTGGAGTCGTAATTTTGTTGTTGTATAACCTTATTTTTCTTATTCAAAAAATTATAGGCGAGACGTCTTTTAGACGAATTAACATTATCCTTTCTTTTATTCCAACGATCCCTTTCTTTTTCTTTTTTTAACATCAAAGTATCTTTGACAATTAAACCTTTAATTTTATCTACTATTGAAACATTTGTACCAATCGACGAATCATTTTTCATGTCAATTAATAAACTGTTGATGCCGGTTGACAAATTATTCACTCCGAATGACGAATCGTTTTTTATACCGATCAACAAATTGTTCATGTCGATCGACAAATTGTTCATGTCGGTCGGCAATATATTTTTCATGCCGTTCGACGAAATTTTGTTTATGCCGCTCGACAATATTTTGTTCATACCGTTCGACGAGATTTTATTTATGTCGTTCGACGATATTTTATTCATGCCGTTCGACGAGATTTTGTTCATGCCGCTCGACGATATGTTGTTGTTTATGCCACTCGACGATGTATTGTTCGTGTTAATCGTGTTAATTGTTGAGGAGTTTTTACTACTTAATGTTAATAATTTGTCAATTTTTTCAATTTTTAACGTCTCTACATTTTTTTTATTATGTTGTCTTCGTATTCGCTCCTTGTGTTTTTTAAATCTTTTACTTTGTGCAACTTGTAAGCTAGGAATTTCATAATTAGAAAATGATGAAGCTAATGGGAAATGCCTTAAAATTTTATTTACAAGCATATTTAATAAATGATTGCGCATTTTTAAATTGTCGTATCTAACATTATTAGGTTTAATACCAAATGCGACCGAAGTTGCAAAAGCTATAGCGAAAACACCACAATCATTTCCATTTGGTTGTTGTTGAACCAAAGGAAATTGTATATTATTCTTATTAAAATTAAGAAATGGAAACAATTTGGACAAATATAATTTATGATCTTCATGCAATTGTTTTTTATTTAATGAATCATAAATATATTTTTTTTTCCACCATAATGTGCGCAAATCCAATGTCCATCTATATTTGTCTTACCACTAAATAAAATTTGTACGTGTTCTGCATCTTTTGATACAGAATCAATAGACTCAGGACATTGTATTTTTGATGGATCTTGCGATGAAATTTGTGGACAAAACTTACGAAATACTTGGAGGAAACCATTAATGTGTCCATCGTGTAGCCAATATCCTGATTCACTCACTAATTCAATTTCACTTATGCTCAATAAATTGACATTTAAATCACTTTCACTGAATACATTCATTTTTTTTATTTATATATTTTAAATTTAATATTATGTCACTTAAAATAATAATAAAATAATAAAAATAATAATAAAGTGCTCCGTCGATTAATTAAAATAAATTAACTTCGCACGAAATTGAAGTGAGTCCTAACACTATAAGAGTTATAGAACCACTAAATCATCATTTCATTTAATAAGAGAATCAGTAGTTTAACTTCTATAAGTATTGTTTTTGTATATTTACATTCCTTAAGGATGTTTTAAGGGGAAATCATATGGAAAGAGACATTTTGAAAGTTTGCATCCTTGTTACTCGCTATTGAAAGACAAGGATAAGCTAATAGAGAAGGTTAATTCCGCGGATATAACCTGTGTCAGTATCACGCTATCCTTGTCTAGCAACCGCTCATGCCTATATTTATTAATAAGATTGTGCTTCTTCATAGAGGAAGAAAGAGATATGTTACTACAACATAAAAGCCATACTATCTTATCAGGAGACTCGGTAGAGTCTCGCGCCAAGTAGTCACATAATAGCCTTACAGTCACGTCATGTGCTACTGTACGCGAGACACCGAGTATCCTTTTCCCGAAACATTAAAAATTTTGGGTCGATTTTTTGAAGAAATTTTAACGCCAAAATATGTTTTGACACATTCTGAAACTTTTTAATGAAAAAAAAAAATTTCGTATAAATGCACTAAAATGCATAAAAAGTGCAGTTGCATAATTTTTTCAATTTTTCAATTTTTGAAAAGTGTATGTTCAGTTCCGTCGTCGTCGTCGTCGTCGTCGTCATCTCCATCTCCATCTCCATCTCCATCTCCATCTCCATCTCCATCTTTTTCGCACCGCTTGAAAGCGTGCCATTAGTGACGTCAGAGCGTGACGTCATAAACACAGATATAGCGAAATACCGTATTCTAAGCCTATATTATCGGAAATAGTGTTGAAAATGTTATAACTTTATAATGTAAATTAATTTTTTTATTTATTATATTTATTATTCATACTATTTTAATAAATAAACTAAACATTAATAAAACAAATTAATAATTAATAAATTATTGTTTCATTTTTATAAATTAACCATTGTCATTTGCGAATACTTGTAATAATAAATGAGTAATATTATTTAATTATTAAATAATTATTATTTTTTATTTACTTTTCGTAATTCTTGAAAACGAACCATTACTGACGTCAGAGCGTGACGTCATATAGCTATATATCGTGAAATACCTTGTTTCGAACCTAAAAAAATCGGAAATAATGTTAAAAAATATTATAAATTTTAGTTATTTATTGGTTTTCGCACCCTTTGAAATGTGCCATTTGTGACGTCAGAGCGTGACGTCATATTTTGCTATATACCGTGAAATAACGTGTTCCGAAACTAAATTGTCGGAAGTAATGCGACATAAAATTCTAAATTTTGATTGTTTATTAATTTTCGAACGTCTTGAAAACATAGTATTAGTGACGTCAGAGCGTGACGTCATATGGCTATATATCGCGAAATAACATGTTCCGTATCTAAATAGTCGGAAATAATGTTAAAAATTATTATTATTTATTACTTTTCGCACCTTCTGAAAACATGCCACTAGTGTTATCAGGGTGTGACGTCATATGGCATGAAATAGCGAAATACGTGTTCCGAACCTAAATAGATGGAAATAATTAAAAAAAATATTATAAATTTTTACTTTTCGCCACTCTTGAAAATTTGCAATTAGTGACATCAGAGTATGACGTCATAGGGCATGAAATAGCGAAATACGTATTCCGAACCTAAATAGATGGAAATAATTAAAAAAAAATATTATAAATATTTACTTCTCGCCACCCTTGCAAATCTGCAATTAGTGACATGAGAGTATGACGTCATAGGGCATGAAATAGCGAAATACGTGTTCCGAACCTAAATAGATATAAATAATTTGAAAAAAATATTATAAATATTTACTTTTCGCCACCCTTGAAAATCTGCAATTAGAGGCATCAGAGTATGACCTCATAGGGCATGAAATAGCGAAATATGTTCTCCGAACATAATTAGAGATGGAAATAATTAAAAGAAATATTATAAATTTTTACTTTTCGCCAACCTTGAAAATCTGCAATTAGTGGCATCAGAGTATGACGTCATAGGGCATGAAATAACGAAATGCGTGTTCCGAACCTAAATAGATGGAAATAATTAAAAAAAAATATTTATTATACATTTTTACTTTTAGCCACACTTCAGAATCTGCAATTAGTGACATCAGAGTATGACGTCATAGGGCATGAAATAGCGAAATACGTGTTCCGAACCTAAATAGATATAAATAATTTGAAAAAAATATTATAAATATTTACTTTTCGCCACCCTTGAAAATCTACAATTAGAGGCATCAGAGTATGACCTCATAGGGCATGAAATAGCGAAATATGTTCTCCGAACATAATTAGAGATGGAAATAATTAAAAAAAATATTATAAATTTTTACTTTTCGCCACCCTTGAAAATGTGCAATTAGTGACATCAGAGTATGACGTCATAGGGCATGAAATAGCGAAATACGTGTTCCGAACCTAAATAGATGTAAATAATTTGAAAAAGATATTTATTATACATTTTTACTTTTAGCCACCTTTGAAAATCTGCCATGGTTGATTACAGTGCGTGACGTCATATAGCTATATGTGGCAGAATATATTCTTCCGAACCAAAAAACATACAAATAACTTGAAAAATATATTATAAATATTTACTATTTTTGACTTTTGGCACCTTTTGAAAATCTGTCACTAGTGACGTCAGAGCGTGACGTCATAGAGCATGAAATAGCGAAATACTTGTTCTGAACTTAAATAGATGGAAATTATTTGAAAAAAATATAAATTTTAACTTTTCCTATCACTTGAAAACTTTTTATTAAGGACGTTACAACATGACGTCATAGAGCTTGATATAAGGAAATACGTGATATGAACTTAAATAGTTGGAGATACTATTAAAAAATATTATAAATTTTCAACGCTAACTTACAAAAATTAGTGAAATCCCCCTAAAAAACATCCTGATGTAAAAAAATACGCCAAGTAGTTATCCCCTTCTCAATACTTTCATATATACATCAATCAATTTATCCTTCTTGATTAATTCAGATTAGATATTATTTCTCTCTTCTTTCTTGCAAATAAAGAATCGTGTTCCTCTCATGTTAATGATAGCTGCATCTCTTTCTCTTTCTCTATCTTTCAAGAGAAAATGATTGACAGAGGGGTTTTAAGGGGAATATATATAGTGGGAGAGATTTTGATGATATCCATCCTTGTTACTCGCTATCGAAAGACAAGGATAAGCTAGTAGAGGAGGCAAACATAGTCTGTGCCTCTAACACTCTATCCTTGTTCAACGCCTATTCATGCATGCTCATATTTATTCAACTGTCCTTTTTCACAGATACGGGAAGTAGAAGTATCGCTAGAACATATAGGCAATACATTCATAATATATACATTAATCTATCCTTCTTGTATTAGTTCAGAGTTATATACATTCTTCTTTCTTTCTCTTCTTTCTCTCAGCACACATTCATGATCTCTCTCGTGTTAATGATACTCATATCTTTTTCTCTAACTTTTAATTGACAAAGCTTTAAAAATCAATATGATAATTATAAAATGCTCTGTCCATTATCGTCTGGTGGAAGATAGAGAAGAAGATATACAGGTGTCATTGATACGAGAGAGTATTGCCTATATGTTCTAACGATACTACTCCTTCTTCCCCTATCTATGAAAAAGGACATAAATATGAGCATGCATGAATAGGTGTTGAACAAGGATAGAGTGATAAAGGCACATACTATGTTTGCATTCTCTACTAGCTTATCCTCGCCTTTCAATAACGAGTAACAAGGATACAAATCACATTAAAAATGTCTCCCACCATATATTCCCCTTAAAACCCCTCTGTCAATTATCGTCTGTTGAAAGACAGAGAAAAGGATACGGAGATAGGAGATAGGAGATAGGAGGATAGGAGGATAGGAGAGAATAATCAATTATTTATATTCAGTTTATTTGCATTAAGAATATAAATAATAAGTGAAAAAATGCATTAGCGATAAAAATTTATAATATTTTTTAACATTATTTCCAACTATTTAGGTTCAGAACACATATTTAGCTATATCAGGTTATATGACGTCACGCTCTGATGTCACTAATTGCAGATTTTCAAGGGTGGCGAAAAGTAAATATTTAAAATATTTTTTTCAAATTATTTACATCTAATTAACCCATTTGCATCATAAGCGCATATATGCGCGCATTTTGCCTGGCCACTATCACCAGAGCGCGCATATATGCGCTCATTCCACTTGGGCATTTATTTTCTCTAGGGATGTTAGCGGTCTAGTATAGTATAGATGTCTGTGAGTAAGAGAGAGTGAAGTTATTTCACTTCAAGCAGTTGACTATCTCTGTCTAGCTAATAGTGTTTTTATTATTAAATATTTTTAAGATTAAGCTACAGATCGAAAAATGTCATTGTGATAACCGTAAAAATCATCGTAGAATCCCATCTCTACAACTTTTTATAATTTTAATGAAAATCATTGTTACATCCTGTTTATATATAGTATAAATTATGTAATATTTTATTATTTATTTATAAATGATTGTAGGTTAAAATTGGAAGACGAAATCATCATCATCGCTATATTGAAGGCTTCATAGTAATTGGTCTGTCTTAGTGATGGACAGTAAAAACTCAGATACAGATAGTAATCGAGAGGATCCATCTTGTGGTATAGTCAGCTCTCTTTTTCCAAGCAGTTGCCGTGGCAGAGCTGAAACTTTTACCAGACTTCTACATCGTAGATTAATTTCTCTTGGAGTAACAGACGATTATTCAGACAAAAGGAAAGATGATAAATTTTTGGAAACGTCATGGCTAAAATCTTCAGAAATAAAAAGTAATAATGATGTACTTCAATATCAACCACAACAAAGTTTAGAATCTAAATATTATTATAATGATTTAAATGAACTAAACCCTAACTCTCAAATAGAAACAATTGCTGAATCTTCAGATTTAACGGTTAATTTAAAAAGTACGGAAATAAATCACTATGACATTTGTCATGATTCTTCAGAATCAATTTCAAGCACTAATTTTACATCATCAGTACTTGCTGCATCACCAGACAATGGTACATCTAAAATTAATTTAGATTTAGAGTGCTCTAGTAAAAAAATATTAAACGATGAGAGTTATTGTGATCCTAAGACATCGAACAGTTACAGTACTTCGATTAATTTAATAAATAAAAATGATTTAAATATTAAAAATTTAATGAAATTTACAGAAATGGAAAAAAAAGAATACACGAAAGAATCTATTTCGTTGTATGAGAAACTTCCTACCTTTAAAATAAAATATAAAGACATTAAGGCATTTAGTTCTAATGAATATTTAAATGGTAAGAGCTCATCAGAGTCGTCGCAAAATCATGAATATTTTTGGAGTACATTTGATAATAACACTATATCATCAAAAGAAGAGAATGTTATGAAACAAGTCCCAGCTGCTTCTACAAATAAATTAAGTAAATCTCATTCTGATTCAGAAATTTGTATTATAAATAGTGAGCTAATTACTAAATTGGATAAAAGAGATAAGAAGAATAAAATAAATAAAGCTAATAAAATGAGTTTTATTAATAAGTTTTTGGAAAATTTTATGTATAATAAAGAAGAAAATAAAAATACACATTCATTTTACAAGAATAGTAAGGAAGCTAATTCTAATATATGTAATATTGATTATTTAATTTATAATAATTCGATAAGCTTTTCGGAAAATTTAATACCTATCTGTTTATCAGGTTTGAAAGAATTAAATGAGAATTTAACAAATAAAGTTGATATACAAACAGAAAATGAAGCTATTTTAAATCATGATGAAGAGAAAGAGGCAAAGCAACTGCTAGAAAATTTAGGGTCCAATGGAGAATTACAAAGACTCTCAACGAAACAGACTCAGGAAATTGAAGAAGCAGGCGAGAAACCACAAAGAATCAGACGTAGTTCATCTTTAAAGAATGATAAGACACCACCAGGTACTCCTAGAAGAAAAAAGATTGTCAGATTTGCTGATGTTTTAGGTCTTGATCTTACTGATGTTAGAACATTTTTGGATGATATTCCTAAAGTACCAAACTCAGCGTATAGTGACTTAATTTATGATAACATATTGCCCAAAGATAGCAGTCCTGTAAATAATTCTTTATGTTGGTCAAATAGTTTTGGAAAGCAACAAAATTCTGAAATATATCAAAAACTTAATCGAATTCTAGTTCCAATGTTTCAACAACCTGGTGAACTTGATTATTTTTTGGATATTGTTAAAGAACGATATGTTTGCTTGGAAAATGTGAATGTTAAAGATCCCATTTCTCTTTGTATTCATGGAATTGTAAGAGTTATTAATCTAGATTTCCATAAAACTGTTCATATTAGATATACTTTAAATTCCTGGAAAAATTTTAATGATCTTCAAGCAAACTACGTTATAAATTCATGCGATGGTTTTAGTGATAAATTTTCATTTATTTTATACTGCCATACGCTACGTGTAGGTCAAAAGCTTGAATTTGCAATAAGATATCAATGCAAAGGCATACAGTATTGGGATAACAATATGGGGTTCAATTATTGCTTTCAATGTTTATCCAGTGAAAGAACTAAAAATACATCTAATTTAATATTAACAGAAGATCAACAACATGAATGGTCTTCCACATTTTATTAATATATATTGAATAGAATTTTTATTCTAAATTAAAGAATAAAATAATTTGATGAAGTAAAAAATACTTAGATAGGATTGAAAATAAATTTTAACACTTTCACGATCGCATGTTTGCGCAGTGAAACGTCGCCAGAGGCCGGCAACATTTTTGAAGAATTAATTTCAAAAAACTTTACCGGTAAACAACGACTGGCCTGCCTATGATACCACGTTGATGTCATCGGTTGTAAAAGTATTAAGTATAAATGAATATTTAAATATATCCTAAATTATAAAAAATGTAATATTAACAGTTTTCGTAATTTAATCTTTTTAATAAAAATTAAGAATTTTTTCTGAATTACTTAACTGTTATTGTTATCACTTTTTTACTAAATAATTCTTTGAAATAAATGAAAGAAAGTTTCAATATTTATTATTGAAACTAATTATTTTTATAACTAAAAATTGTGTGAATTCTTATTACTCCTTTACCAATAATATATCGAAAAATTAAAAGAATACGCAAAATAAATTACAATATTTATTCAAATGAAAAAATCAATTATTTTAATATTTAAAAATTGTTTGATTATAGATTTATGTTCATTAGCCTCAAGCATTTCGAATAATGATATATTCAAATGCAGACATACATGTTTAAAATAGTTAAAACTTTAATTTAAAATTTGAACCCCTTGAAGTACATGTATCTTCATATTGTTAAATATTGTTACGAGTCGCGCGCAGTTCAAAGTAATAACACCTTATTGTAAAAGAAACGTAACTGTTTATTAGTTAAATAACTATTAATCAAACGATAACGAAATGAAACTAAAATTAAGAATGTAATTTAAAAAAGGAGCTTTGCGGTATTTAAAGTCTGTTAGAAATCACGTTTGTCACAAACATGATCTAAAGTAGCTCTGCCGCCAAGTTCATAAAATAAAAATAATATGGTAACTTACAAATATTTATATCGTTACCATCACGCCATACAAATTAACCCCTTGACATACAATGACGTTTTTGAGACGTCATTCATTTCATATGCCATTGTAGACTTTGACGCCTCCGAGACGTCAAGAACTATCTTTGGCTAACCCCGAGCAATATATTATTAGATTAGTTATTTCGGTCGACTCGGTTACAAGCAAAATATTGGGCACATTTTCCCGAAAATATACCTGCGACAAATAAGAAGCAACATTCTGCAAAAAGATGCCATGTGTGTATGAAACACAATATAAGAAGTGAAACGACTTGTTCCACTACATATTCCTAAATGCTTCGAGAAATATCACACATTACAAAACTATTAAATTATTATTTTATGGTATTAATTAATTATTAACCTTATTGAATGTTATAAAGTAATGTAAATTTCAAAATAAAATGCCCTGTTTCTGAGCTTGTACATGAGTATTCCCAAATTAAATGGTATCCTACGGACGCGCCGACGCGCATTTTATTTGTATGTCAAGGGGTTAATAGAACACTTCACATCCATGCAACTTCATACCTCAAACTCGAACTCGTAACAATATTATACATGATGAGCTTTTTCATAATAAAATGAACAAATTGTAAAGAGTTTAACACTTTCGCGATTCTCTTTTTAAAGAATGGTAGGAATACATTTTTATTTTTATAAATCAAAACTAATGATGAGATGAGAGAACTAAAGATGAGAATTCTTAATATTAACCCTTTTCGGATGTATTTAATTTGGACATGGGTATCGTACTGGTCGGAATTAATTTCCGCTGAAAGCGCAGTGATACATAACATGCAGGATTATGAAGAATAAATAAGATTTATTAATTCTTATGATAACTTTATTTATATGTTTATAGAATAATATGTTTTGGTGTCTGAGAGTAGACATACGACCGGAACGGTAAAAAGGCTATGGTGTCTGAGAGCAGACATGCGTCCGAAAAGGGTTAAAAATTCTTTGCTAAATTGACTTTTGTCTGTGAAAAGTATATTTTCCAGGAACATGTCATCTCTTCTGTGCATTTCCAAAACCACTGGCGGAATGCTAATCTCTTTTGCATATCTCTTTTGTACTCTGCAGTATTTATATGGAGGTTGCCCATCATCCTTCAAAATCCTATGCACCATGCTATTATCAATTCTTCTTCTAGGTTCTTCTTCGAGTATTAATAATACTGATTCTTCAAGTCTTGGTGTTCTTGTACTATCCGTTCTCGCTGCTTCAGATTTACTGGGTTGTTCATTACCCGTATTTCTAATACGCTGTACTAGCCGTGATATCACATTTTTATCCTGATGTTTCCGACTTGGATATTTTAAAGCTTATATTTACAAATTAAACCGACACAGCAAAATTATAAATTTACAATTTATAATATGTAAATATTTATAAATAAACCAAATTTTATTGCGCATAAAAGTGTTGTTACTTTGTTTACATATTTAATTATAAATCCCTCTATCCTTTTCTATGTGTAAATTACTTATAAAATCATCCATTTTTGAATTAAACAAATCCTTTACCTGTAATATAAAAGAGTTAGAAACTTATAATATTTATTCACTATTAAAATAACTTTATAGCCTTACCATCGGCAATTTTTTCTTATTATACTAGAATGCAAGAAATAGATCAATTATAGTTCAATAATTACTCTTCTAGCTGGTAGATTAACACCAGCAACTAGTGTCGATGTGCAGCATATAACATTGAGTGCTCCTTCACAAAACGCTTCTTCTAATATTATAATTTTTCTTAATAAATAATAAATAATAAATAATCAGCAGTGTTCGTTAGTATCACTCGCAGGGAGTACCTGCACGGGGAACGCTTCCAGGGGGAACTGCAGTATGGTGAGGGGGCAAGGGAAGGCCTAAAGAGGAGGCCCTAGGGAGGGCCCTGTAAGAGTGAAGGCGCTCTTGCGGGGGTCGAAGAGGGAGTCGTCTTGAGAAGGTCGAAGAGTGAAGTCGCCCTTGCGGGGGTGGAAGAGAGTAGTTACCCTTGAGGGGGTCGAAGTCAGAGGCTGTTAAGCGCGAAGGCGAAAAGTTAATCTGTGAGTGCGGAAGTAGTGGTGTTGGTGGTGCGTGTGCCGTTTAGGTAGGACCAGTTTCAAACTTGGGAGATATTGAAGGGCGAGGGGATCATTTGATGTACCGCCAGCAACTCCTGCGGGAGGGGGTGAGGTCATTCTGATCCATTGGAGGGCGCGACGTCGATCCACCTCCTGGGGTGTTTGTCCATGTCCGCTTCACCTGGAGAGGTGGTGGACACGAGCCAAAGATGGTGTGCAAATGGCACTGCGCCTGAGACGTCGGGGCCATCCTGGTTGCGAGGGGCACATCCTCCCACTGGTCTTGGAATGAGGTGTCCAGGTGAGCTTATCACCGAAGGAGCCGGCTCAAGATTCCCTAACTTCTTCCTGGTATAATTCGGCACACGAGCGGCGGAGAGCTCTCTGTATCGGTACTTGTAGTATGGGTATGATGATTGTATGTATGTGTGGACTATATCTGAATTATCATAAGTTAACATCTTCTCTTTACAGCGTTATCTAGAGTCTTCCCTTAACTTCGACATGTTCCTTTGTTGTCGTCCTCCGATTAATTCATTGTATTGTTTATGGCTTTTTTCCTTCGTACTAACGGAGGTTTTTTTATGCCGGTAACGTAGCGGCTTTCCAGGCTTTTCCTCCGCCCGTGTGGTGGAGGCTTTTATGCCTTTAGCTTCATCCCCTAAATAAAGAATTAATTTGTTTGCCCACCCGAATTCTGGAGTTATTATTTCAACGACCATTCGATTCCTTAGCTACGTCCTCACCCCCTTCCTATAAATTACCGAGGTTGCGAACACAGATCAACGTAGCATTATTCAGTCACTTGTTGTATTTCTTTTTAAGCTTCGTACTGGAAATTCAAACAAGTTGATCGCATCAATTTTAGGATTAGACGAAGAATAATTAGTGTCAACATATTCTGAGCAAGTAATAAGATCTTTTGAAAAGGATATACTCCCACACTACTTTGGCTTTAATGGGACATGTAGAAACGATTTTGTTCAAAATCATACAACGGCAATTGTTAAAAAGCTTCATGATATGACTAATGGAAAATTATTTCTGATTTGCGATGAAACTTATGCACGTCACCAAAAAAGTTCTAATAATCAATACCAGAGAAAATCTTATTCTATGCAAAAAGGTGTATCATTGTGCAAGCCATTTATAATTTGCACAACCGATGGATATATAGTGAATATGCTCGGGCCATATTACGCAAATGAAAACGATACCACTATTATGAAGGAAGTCATAGATGATCCCAATGGTTTAAGTACGCTAATGAAACAAGGAGATGTTTTTGTCGTCGACCGTGGATTCCGTGATGTTAAAGAATATTTAGAAGAAAAGGGATTTCAAGTGTTAATGCCATCATTGAAAAGGAAACGAAATTAATTGACTACTACTGTCAATGCTTCAAGATTGGTTACAAAAATCCGATGGCCTGTAGAATCCACGCATGGAATGCTAAAACAAAAGTATCGCTTACTTGATCAAAAGTTTGATAATAAAATGCTTCCGAGAATTAGTGGTTATTATAAAATAGCTTCATTTCTCCACAATAAATATAATAAACGCCACGCTTTAACTCTGATGTAGAATATTTGGATGAAATTATGGAATCAATTAATTCACGCAATGCTATCGAAAGTACATTATTTGAAAAAGTAAAGCGAAAAGGTTGGCAGCGTAAAAAGTTAGCTTTTGAAACAATTTCATCTTCTGATTTAACAGATTTTCCAGAAATTACGGAAAAAGATTTGATAATATTATTCAGTGGTACCTACCAATACAAACAGGCAATTTCGTATTTAGCAGAAATGGTGGATGACTCTGATAATATTACTATTCAATTCGTTAAAGACAAAAGTAATATTTTAAAAGCTCTTGTTCAATCTCGAAACATAAGTAGAAAAATATATAGATGTTTCATAGAATGTAATCCAAATAGTGTTGGTTGCAGTGGAATCAAACAATATTGTTGCGAATGTGCAAATGGGCTTCGAACTGTTGGGTGCTGCTTACACGTTGCAGCAATTATTTTTTATCTGGCGTATGGAAGATACTTATCAAAAATTCCAAAGCCAGCTGAAGTACTAAATGAGTTATTTGATAAGGACCGTGTTGACGTGATAATTGACCAAACCAGCGATGAGGATTAATTATGAAGATACAAACGTCACAAATGGACTTGAACGGTTTCTGGAAAAAGAATATTTTTTAAAATTTATTGTATTTAAATGTTTATTCTGTTTCAATATATTAATAATAAAATTAGTATAAAATTATCTTTTCTTCCGCCAATTTTTAAAATAAAATAATTTGACGAAGCCCGCAATTATTGCCGTTTGATAAAGAAAATAAGAAAATGCAATTATTTTAGCGCTAACAAGTAATAATTAATAAGTAGATTTATCAATTACTTTATTATAATGCTTATTTTCGAAATAGGATGGATAAACAAATTATTTTGAATACAAAAATAGCCAAAAAATTAATTTATCTCATTTATCAATATGGCGTAAAATTAGGAAAAATATGCAAAAAATATATATTATATAGAATCATATTGGACATCTAAAAAATGTAATTGCATAATTGTACTCCATCGTTATGATAGAAAAAAAATTAAAATTGAGGATAGAAATTAGGTTTCGCCATGATAACGTTAACCTAGAATATTGAAATTACACACGAATATAAACTTTATAATAACTAAAAACATATTAAAATTTCAGCCCAATCGATCAAAGCCATTTAGAAGTTAAAAATTCCGAAATATTAAAAAAATTTTTTTTAATATCTTAAGAACTAATAATGATATCGACTTAAAACTTGGCTTGAATTAGTATCTATATAGCACCTAAGTATCCACCAAGTATGAAATAAATATAGCTTAGGGGCCGATGAACTATTCTTATGCCCCTATTGCGTTTCTTAAAAAAACCAACTTCAAATTTTTGATATTTCGGGAAAAGGATACTCGGTGTCTCACATACAGTAGCACATGACGTCACTGTAAGGCTATACTACTTATTTCGTCTAACATGATGTCCCTTTTCTTGATAGTTCTTAAATGTTTGAACCTGATAGGGTTTAAGGGATCATTGTCTGTGACTATAATTGAATAAGACATGGATATCTCGGCTTTAAATTGTTGAAAGAAGGGCATTCCTAAAATTCCAGTACAAGGAAGTCCCCATTCTCGAACGATGTGGAAATTTGCTAGTCTTCCCTTAAAAGGAATGTTAACAGATCCGAATGTTTCCACTGAACCGCCGATTCCAGATAAAGTTGGAAAATACGCGGGCATTCTTTGGAATGGTCCGTTTAAATAATCTTCGAATATAACATTGCATTCGGCCCCTGTATCTAACATGAACGAGTTGAATTGTTCGACACAAAACGGTAGATTTTTAAGAGTGATAATAATTACGGGTTCATGCGTTAGTGGTTCCTCATTGTTTATAATGGGTTTGGTTGTTGTTGGTAGGCGCTGGTAGAAGGTCCCTCTTGGTTCGGAGCGCCTGCCCGAATGGACCGTTGCCAGTTTAAAGATCCGGAAGAAGTATTTTGGTTCCCTTTGTTACCTCCTGGTCCTTGTATAACTCATGAGTTACCTCTTTGTCTAGAGTAACAAGATGCTGCTTCGTGTCCTGTTCTATTATAGAAGGTGCATCGAGGTTTTACCCCGGGGGTACGATAATTTGAATGATTTGTCGGATATTCTTGGTGTATTTGTCTCCCTGGTGGATCCGTGTATTCTCTATTATTAGAGTATAGATTAGGAGGTTGAGGGTATTGGATAGCTCTCGTGAGTTTGGCTGAATTTTTATTCCTATTGATTTTCTTCAATTGTTTCTGTATTTCGTACATAGTACTTTTCATAGATGATAATTCTTCCTGTATACCGGTTGATGCAAGGTTTTCTTCTCTACGAAGGATTTTCACCGGTTCAGAATATCTTTTATCGTGAATTGAACTTTGGTTCATGGTTTTAGCTCGAAATCTAGCAGAGTCGTAATACCTTTCATTATTTCTTTCAGCGTCCTTTACTACCTGTATGGCGTCTGTCAGAGTTTTCGGTGAATGATGCATTACAGATTGGAAAAGATGATAGGGTAACCCGTATAAGAATTTACTTGCCATTTGAGTATCTACAGCCTCTGTTAATTGGGAAGGGTTGGCTGAATGATATTCTTTCTTAGTTACTCTTAGGAGTTTCCTATAGAGTTTTTCAGCTCTTTGTGAATAAGTTAAAAATTCTTCGTTTGGGTTCATCATCAAAGTGTCAGTTTCTCGCCTTATTTCTTCTAAGGTTTCATGTTCTCTATAATTTTTAGTTAGCCATTCTACCAGTTCTTTAGCGGTTAAGAAATTAATCCCTCTTGTGCGATCTCGGGCTGATCCCGTTAATCGGCACAGGGCGATATTAATAATCTGTCTTTCACATTCGGGAGGGGAACATAGGATAATATTTTCGAGTTGTTCAATAAAGTTATCAAGTTCCAATGAAGCTCCCCAAAAATAAGGAAGTTGCATAGCGCAATAATAAGAATAATCTGATAAGCCGCGAAAGCTAGAATTAAAACTTCCATTAGAGGAAAAATTATTTCCTGGACTATGAATCATTTTACTAAAGTCAGATAAGTTCTTTTAGGAGTAATAAGATACCAAATCCCACCGCAGTCACCAATTTTGTTACGTACTGCGGAGCGTGTACGGTTGTTTATTTAATTAAATCTATAATCCTTAAATACGATCCTTGTCAACAGGAATGGAGATATCGGAGAATAGATGTCATAAATGTTCTGAACGAATCTTTAGAATGATATTAGGGAATTAGGTCAATTTTGAATAGAGGTCGAAACTTGGGAGTTAAAGACGCGTTCAATTTCAACAATAATTCCGAGCGGCTAGAATTACTGCTGAGGTGGGCTTTTCCTTTGGTCAAAACGCTAAGCGTACCTTATCTGATTTTTAGGTAAAATGAGTAAGAATAAATTAAGAATGAATTATAATAGTTTATTACAATCTCGAAACAATTACAATTCTCATAAATAATTATAACAATTCTTTAAGTAACTTCGGAGATATCCGATATAAGATTAAAGTTATCTTTATTAAACAATTCTTCGAATAGTTAATTTTCAAGGAGAGGGATGTGTAAATTCTGAATTCAATACAGAATTTATCGATAAATAATAATTAAAAGATAACCTTTAGATGTGGCAACCAGGACGATAGCGAAGTGATTCGTGGAGGTGTAGTATTTCTGCTGAATACGGTTACGCACTCACTAATACACAAGAATGACTCTTCACAAAGATGTTAAAATTTAAACGAATCTATGTAAAAGAGGAGTATCACTAGGATTCCCGAAATCTAGTATTATCCGTTCTCACGTCGTTATGCACTAATAACCGGCTGACAATAATCTAGTATTTCGGATCTAGAAGATTTCCTACTAGAAGAGGAATAATCTTTTAGCGACAAGTGCAAGTCGAATCTGAGAATTGACGTTATTGATGCCGTAGTAAATCACGGAACAATTCAATACGTTAATTATTAATCTCTCAAGTCAAGTGAATACTGAATATAAATTTTTGATACTCCCTCTTTTAAGCAAAGATCTCGGACCATGAAGAGGGTCCGCTGAGCTTGCATTCTAGATGGTGAAATGCGTGACGTTAATGCCCTATTTTCTGGTTGCCATGAGCAATTAAAAATGCAATTTCTTTCCTGTATGTTCCCAATTACCGATGTTCAGGAAGTATTAAGAAATACGTTTCTGATAGTAATGAATTTTCGTGGCACGTGTGGTGATTGACCTGTGCAATTGGAGACTAAAGTCAAATGAACTTTAAGAATCTTTTCCGTCTTTCGGCAATCAGTACATTCCTAATCATTGGGAAACTATTGCATTTTAGTACTAACTTTCTTTTATTGAATTTTTGAAGTTCTATATGTTACATGCGCGAGTCTTTGTAACGCTCTTAGTTGTTGCATCGGCACATAGACCAGCTGACATATGCAGTGTAACGCGCGCTTTTGCGTAACCCCGGGAGGAGGTGAATCTCCCGATGTTACCACGCGGTCACAGTAATTTATAATAGTCACCGGAGTTCCTCACCCCTGAGGAAACCGACTCCGGTGAAAGGGGCCCAGAGGAGGTTCTCCCGTTGGAGAGGACTAGGCGGTGTCGGAAATAATGACACGACTGGACTGTATGTTATTCGCGGGTTTATTATCCGACGCTATACAATTGATAATATAATAATTCCCCGCAGGGCCGCAATATACAAAATATAAATAATTAATAATAAACCGCGCGGGGGTGCCCGTACACCCTCTGTAGTCCTGCCTAGTGGAGGACGGACTTCTCGGCAGTCCGTCGGCGTCGGCAACGCAGAGACCGCTGAGCTTCCTGCAACAACGGTCCCCACGTTACAGGGAATGGGTCGTCTGAAACACCCAGGAGCTTTTCAGGCAACCTGGGCGGACGTTCCCCGGGGATGAGGACTAGGTCCCGAGCTCGACGACTGCTGCGACAGTCGGAGCACACTATCCCGCACTAACGCAACCGGGCACGGTCAAGTCCGTGTCCCTTGACCGGCACTTCACGCTCTATTAAAAACAGTGAGCGCGTGGCGCTCCACTTACTACTTTTGGAGAGTTGCTCCAAGCCAGCAGTGGTGGTCAGAGGAATTGGATCGTCCTCGGGGCGGGTATATCCTCCGGGTATCCTGGAGCCTCGTCACGGAATCACCACGACACACACACAACGCACGGCCGAGCCACGTAGTAGCGATTCAATATTAGGACTGGTATTATGGCCAGCGACGTACGTCCGAGCGTCTTGACGATAATACCAGAAGTGAATAGCCAGCTGATCGCGCGATATCAGCTAGCCCCAGTAAGGGAATTTAAATCTATAAATTCCCTTCAAGGACGCCTCATTAGCTAACACTAGCGTAATGAGAAACGGCAATCAGCTGTGTCGAACGACAACAACAGCGATCACCGTTGACGTCCCGGACCGAGCTCAGCTAATGCTATCATTGGGAATATTAATATATTCCCAATCAGCTGAGCCTGTAACGGATTTTTATAATGATAAAAATACCACGTTACAGCAGGCAACCCAAATGTTTTATACCAGATACTGATAATTTTAAGTACAACCTCAGAAAACTGATCCTTTGGAGGATTATCGAGTGCCGACCCTTAAGCCATAAAATACCCTTAGCAGACTTTCCACGGGTGGTTGTGCATATGTCGGCAGAGTAATAAAATCGGAGAACAGCCGAATATCCCCTCCCAAGAATCATTAGCCAATACGAAACAGACATCTAACCAAAAGGGAAGAGCCTAAATGTTTAAACATTTAGGAATCGTCACGTAGGCCCTTTTGGGAAACATATAAGAAGGCAGGTCCAGCCTCGACTAGTACTACTTCTAGTCCTTCTTCTGGCTTCACTTCACTTACCAACTCACAGACTCACAGCACAGACTCACAAGACTCTCTTGCAATCCAATTCTCACAACTCAGACTTCGGCCAACTCTCACAGCACAGACTTCGGCAGGCTAGCACACACAATCCAACTCACAGACTCACAGCACAGACTCACAGCACAGACTGACAGGACTCTCTTGCAATCCAACTCTCTCACAACTCAGACTTCGGCGGACACAGCACAGACTTCGGCAGGCTAGCACACAACACACAACGCAGACTACAGACTCAGATTCAGACTCAGACTCAGATCAGACTTCGATATCGCAACATTTGTAAGACAATTAGTCAGTTCGGTTAGACTTGTAAAAGTATCTCAATTCAAAAGGTTGAAGAGTTCATTAAATAAGTGTCAGTAAATTGCAACCATTTTCTATTCATTTGTAATCAAAACCAGTCACCGTTGCTAGTACAGCTAATAACCAGGTAAGTGCACAGATTCAATACTAAAACCATCTCAGATCTCATTTCCATTACACGAGTTAAATAGAGCATTTAGGCCTATCCTAGGAATAAAGCATTAAGTTGCAACCTAAAAAGGCCATCGGTTAAGATTATTTTAGAGGGAACAGGTAAAGCATTAAATTGTTGACCATATTCTTCTGAAAACGCGCAAGTACTCTTAACCACACTTAAGATTCATCTACCATTATTATAAGCCACGGCTTTCGATAGGATAGGGGTCGAAACATATACTTCACACGAAATCCAGGGAATTTTTGAAATCGAACGTGTATGTCAACTATGGTAATACACCTGCATTAAAGCAAGTAAATAAAGCATTCTGCTTCTTTGTTGTATCCAAAATCATCCGCTCAGATGTTAAGAGCCTGCGAGCTACGTGTTCATGACGAAATCAAGGGAATTTTTAAAATCGAAGGCGTAATGTCAACTATGGTAATGCACCTCCATTAAATCAAGCAAGCAAAGCATTCTGCTTCTTTGTAGTACCCTAAAACCTTCGTTCAGCTGTTACAAGCAATCGAGTCACGTCGTCATGACGAAATCTAGAGAATTTTTGAAATCTAATGTGTGTGACTACTATAGTAATGCACATGCATTAGAGCAAGTAAACAAAGCATTATGCTTCTTTATAGTACCCAAAAAACCTCCGTTCAGATGATACAAGCATTTGAACTACGTGATCATGGCAAAATCTAGGGAATTTTTGAAATCTAACGTGTATGACTACTATGGTAATGCACCTCCATTAGAGCAAGTAAACAAAGCATTCTGCTTATTTAATCTGTATATATTTATTTTCTGCTTCCTATTTCATTTTAAAAAATTTTTATTATGGGTCGAAGAATTTTATATTTTTTCAAAGTAATCAGCAAAGGCTTTAACTATATCACTTTCTTTTGTAATAATTTGGCTATCTATTTCTAAAATGGGTAGTTGTGTAGAAAATTTTTTACCTGTTATTGCTCTAATTTTTTTCAATATAATTTGTATTGGTGTGTCTTTATTAATGGTAGAAACATATTCTTCCCAAGACTTTCGTTTACTTTCTAATATTTTTTTTTCGTGATATTGCCCGTAGATGTTTAAATGCTATTAGATTTCCTAGATTAATATTTTTTTTCAGTTTTCTAAGAGTCCTTTTTTTATCTTTTATAGCAGTTTCCACTTCCTTATTCCACCACGGTACTGCAGAGTGCTTTAATGATGTTTTATTTTGAGGGATACTTAAATCCGCTGCGTGTATAATTTTATCCGTTAATTGTTTTTTATTTGTATCAATATCTTCAGTCATATTAATTTTTGACGAAATATTTTCCTATCGGCTTTTTTTAAATTATATTTTTTTAATTGTTGTACATTAATATTAGTCCCCGATATCTGTTTTGATATTGGATGATGATCTGAGAATAAATTATCATTTAAAACACTCCAGCAAAAGCGATGAGCGATTTGTGAAGATAGTATTGTTAAATCAATACGAGAGAAACAGTTGGATCTTGAGTTACTGTATGTACCACTTCCATCATTAAAGACAGTCAAATCAAAATCATTTATTATATTCTCAACCTTCTTTCCTCTCTTATCTGTATGAGCAGAGCCCCATAATTTATTATGTGAATTAAAATCTCCCAGAATTATAAATATGGAGTTGGTAATTGTATTATAATAGTATTTAAATCATTTTTATTCCAATTATCATTAGGTAAATAGATATTACATATAGTTACTTTAAAAGGGAATTTTATTTGTACTGCTACAGCTTGTAATTCTGTTTGTATGTGAACTATATTATGAGGTATATTTTGCCATAACATAATTGCAACACCTCCTTTTACTGGGTTTACATAATTATCATCTTTCCTATAAATTTCATATAATTTTATGTTAATATTATCTGTATTTTTTAAATGTATTTCTTACAAGCAAATACAGAAGGGGTTTGTTTCTTTAATTAATACTTGGAGTTCAGGCCAACGATGCATACAGCCATTACAATTCCACTGTAGAATGATCATTTGATTATTATTTTATTATTTAAACATATATTTGTCTTCTATTAGAAACCTTAATTATTATATCTTTGGGTAAAGAAAGCTATTAGTTAGATAAAATTCATTGTCATTTTTTATGACCACTGTTGGTTGTAGTATCGTCAATTTCCATGTCTGATGAGTCACAAGTTTTTAATGATCGTGTGTTTTTATTTGTTTTAGTTGTGCTAAAAGTATCCAACATTTTAGTACTATCAATAGGTGATGTAAAGATTTCTTCATCAGAGTTTGAATCATTTTTAACAGATCCTATTACTTTAAAGTTAAAATTGTTATTTCTACTAGAATTTTTATAACTTTGTTTCAATTTCTGATTAGAAATTTGTCTTTTAATTAATTTACATCTTTCTGTTGATAAATTCGTTATATTAGGTTGTTTTTGTTTTGTTAATAAATTTTTACTTTTACTTCTGTTACTATTGATAAGAACTGATGTGGGGATAGGGTTCACCAATTCACTATTTGTTACAGTAGGGTAAGAATGAGCTACATTCAAGTTTTTAAGTTTATCTTCTAGTATGTTCTCAATAGTAGATTTTATAACTGGTATCGAGTTTGTTATCATTTGGTGTAACGTGGCATTTTGTAAAAATGCGTTATAAACTCAGTCGATCTGAATTTTATAAAATTTAGGATGATAGCATTGGCTGAGACTCAGTCCGGGACGCTTCGGTAATCGCTGCTGTTGTTGTTCGGCACAGCTGATCGCCGTTAACTCTGTTTATATTAGTGTTAGCTAATGAGGCATCCTCGAAGGGGATTCAAATGATTTAAATTCCCTTACTGGGGCCTGCTGATATTGCGCGATCAGCTGGTCGGGGTCTTAACCAAATAATCGTCGTGACGAGCGGACGTGTGTCGCATGAAAGTTTGGTAACCACAAAACTACGAATCCAACGTGATTTCCAAGTGAGTGTGGGAGTGCGGAGTGAGTGATATCGGGAGGAGAAGACGGCAGTGGACGCAGAGTCGACACGGGAATGGATATTGGGTAGTTGGTCTACAGAGGAAAAGAACACTATCGATTGGAAAACAAGCCGACACGGAAAGGACTTTGGAATAACGACTGGAAACACTGAAAGTAGTAAGTGGAGTGCCGCGCACCCAGACATTTGCTTTTGTGCAAAGCGTGAAAGAGCCGGTGTACTCCTGGGTGTATTAGACGGTTCTTCCCCCGTGACGTGGGGTCCGTTGTTGCTGTAAGCTCAACGGCCTCTGCGTTACCGACGCTATTACCGTCCGATTACGCTAGGCACAGGTTAAAGAAGGGTGTACGGGCACCCCGCGCGAGTTATTGCGTTTTTATTAACAAATTGTAGTCCAGCGGCCACTACGATGGTATTCAAATATTATTTTAACATTGTATAGACTCCTTGCAATAAATCCGCAAATAAAGTTAATATTGTCTAGCTTATTTGTACAGAAAGTGCCTAGCCCTCAACCTCGAGAGAACCTCCTCTGGGTCCCGTATATAGTGGTTGGTTTCCTCACTGGTGATGAAAGCCACTTACTACCTTAAATAACAAATTATTAATTGTGGCGGTGCTTGACTTCGGAAGAATCACCTCCTTCCGGGGTTAGCCCAGCACCCGTTACATTGGTTAATATCAAGATTAAAATTATTATTTTGTGTTTTGGAGCTGAAGCTGCCTGAGAAAAAGTAAAGGGTAAAGTATTACGTTTTATTCTAAAAAAAATTCCTTTTTGCCTCATGATATGGGATATTGTTATTAACTTTTAGTTGGATTATTTCAGTTTCATCCTTGAAAATTGGACATTACTTAGATCTACAATTATGGTTACCATTACAGTTCACACAGATAAAAGGTTGTATATACATAGTGTCTTCATGTGGTGCTTTACCACAAATACAAATTTCTTCATATCAGGAGACTCGGTAGAGTCTCGTGCCAAGTAGTATAGCCTCACAGTGACGTCATGTGCTACTGTACGCGAGACACCGAGTATCTTTTTCCCGAAACATCAAAAATTTTAGTTCGATTTTTTAAAGAAATTTTAACGCCAAAATATGTTTTGAGACATCCTGAAGCTAAAAAACGAAAAAAACAAAAACAAAAAAAATTTCGTATAAATGCATCAAAATGCATAAAAAGTGCATCTGCATAAATTTCATAATTTTTCAATTTTTGAAAAGTGCATGTTCAGTTCCGTCGTCGTCGTCGTCGTCGTCGTCTCCATCTCCATCTTTTTCGCACCGCTAGAAACCGTGTCTTTAGTGACGTAACAGTGTGACGTCATTTACGCTGATATACCGAAATGCCCTGTTCTCCACCTAAGTTGCCCATTTAGCGTGGAAAATGACATAAATTTTTACGGAAAATATATTTTTTCATTAATTATTATATTATTTAAATAAATAAACAAAATATTAAAAATATTAACAAGAATTAATGAATTATATATTTATATTATCACATTTAATTATAAATTAACTATTATAAATTCAGAGTAATTGTAATAATAAATGAATAATATTTGTTAATTATATATTATATTTTTTATTATTTTCCACTTTTAACCACCCTTGAAAATCTGCCATGGTTGATTATAGTGCGTGACGTCATATAGCTTCATATGGCGGAATATATTCTTCCGAACCAAAATACATGCAAATAACTTGAAAAATATATTATAAATATTTACTATTTTTGACTTTTGGCAGCTTTTGAAAATCTGTCACTAGTGACGTCAGAGCGTGACGTCAGAGAGCATGAAATAGCGAAATACTTGTTCCGAACTTAAATAGATGGAAATTATTTGAAAAAAATATAAATTTTAACTTTTCCTATCACTTGAAAACTTTTTATTAAGGACGTTACAACATGACGTCATAGAGCTTGATATAAGGAAATACGTGATATGAACTTAAATAGTTGGAGATACTATTAAAAAATATTATAAATTTTCAACGCTAACTTACAAAAATTAGTGAAATCCCCCTAAAAAACATCCTGATGTAAAAAAATACGCCAAGTAGTTATCCCCTTCTAAAAACCCCCTTATTCAAAAAATATATATTATTTATACACTTATTTAATGAATTCTCTTAATAAAGGTATAACAATAAATAGAATATATTTATTTGAAAAATATAGTCACTACAAAAAATGCATTATTTTTCTTATCTTGTTAAAAAGTATTGAAATCATATATAGAATAAAGCCAAGTATGTGATCTTTATTTATTCTCAGCATATAGTTTATAAACAATATGTATAAAAAAGAGAAACTGCATTTGAAATGCAGATAGTTTATAAACAAATTGCATAAAAGCTTTTTATATATAGTTTATAAACAATATGTTTATAATTTTTTTATACAGAACTTGGCGAGCCTCCATGCTTTTTTAAATGACATTTGATTTTACTTTAAATCCTGCCGACAAATTCTCTGCTCTTGTCCTGTAGCAACTACGAATTCCTGCCAACGAATTTTCTCTTCTTTTCATGTAATAAGAACGAATGCATTCGCTCGACGAATCTTCAAATGTTTTCATATAGCAGTTATGAAATTATAACATTTTCCTATATATTATAAGGAGTGAGATATTTTTAATTAACCTGATTATTGTGTGTCATTTAAGAAAGCATGGAGGCTCGCCAAGTTCTGTATAAAAAAATTATAAACATATTGTTTATAAACTATATATAAAAAGTTTTTATGCAATTTGTTTATAAACTATCTGCATTTCAAATGCAGTTTCTCTTTTTTATACATATTGTTTATAAACTATATGCTGAGAATAAATAAAGATCACATACTTGGCTTTATTCTATATATGATTTCAATACTTTTTAACAAGATAAGAAAAATAATGTATTTTTTGTAGTGACTATATTTTTCAAATAAATATATTCTTTTTATTGTTATACCTTTATTAAGAGAATTCATTAAATAAGTGTATAAATAATATATATTTTTTGAATAAGGGGGTTTTTAGAAGGGGATAACTACTTGGCGTATTTTTTTACATCAGGATGTTTTTTAGGGTTTCTTTTTATTTCAGAAGATTTCTGAGATCATGCCGTGCGACTCGACAGAACATATACACGGACGCACACATTCATAACGTTGGTGTTACGCTAGCCGACAACACGCGCGACAGAGAAGCAGAAACACATCTATGCCTTCTCTGCGTATCACGGCTACTCAACTCGCTATTATAACTATCATTTCACCCTTTTTCCGAATTACAATGAGAAAAGGGCCGCGGTAGCTAGATGGAGGACATTATGCCCAATCTGCAATGACCCCTCACGCCTCGCTACTCCTCCTATTTTAATTAATTTTAGCATATTTCTGGTATCATGCCGTGCGACTCGATATAACATACACGCACGCACACATTCATAACGTTGGTGCGACGCTAGCCGACGCTTCGAGTCGCATGATTTCAGAAATCTGGTAAAATAAAAAAAAATATAGGAGTAACGGGGCGCGAGGGGTCATTGCAGATTGGGCATAATGTCCTCCATCTCGCTCTCGTGGCCCTTTTCTGATTGTAGTTGTGAAAAAATGGGTGAAATTCTTGTTGTAATAGCGAGTTGCGTAGCCGCGATACGCAGAGAAGGCATAGATGTATATTTGCTGCTTTGTCGCGTTGAGCTATCGGCTAGCGTCGCACCAACGTTATGAATGTGTGCGTGCGCGTATGTTCTATCGAGTCGCACGGCATGATATCAGAAATATGCTAAAATTAATTAAAAAAATTGGAGGAGTAGCGAGGCGTGAGGGGTCGTTGCAGATTGGGCAGTGTCCTGCAACTCGCTCTCGTGGCCCTTTTTTGATTGTAGTTCTGATTGCAGATCAGGCATAGTGTCCTGCAACTCGCTACCGTGCCCATTTTTTAATTGTATTTCCGAAAAAGGTTTAAATCTTGTTAAAATAGGGAGTTGCGTCATTTTATATATATACATTTATATACAAGGTGTCCGGAAAAAAAGGAGACATATTTTGAGGAGTGGTTCCTGACGCAATTCTAAGAACTTTTTTGCTCTTGGCATTTATTGATTTAAAGCTTTATTTCTGAGACATTCAACGATAAATTTGCCATTAGTTAGACAGAGACACTCCGGTAGCTGAAGCGAGATAGAGTGGCGCCATCTCACTTTAACTATCGAAGCGTCTCTGTCTAACTAATGGCAAATTTATCGTTGAATATCTCAGAAATAAAGCTTTAAATCAAAAAATGCCAAAAGCAAAAAAGTTCTTAGAATTGCGTCAGGAATAATCCTTCAAAATGTCTCCTTTTTTTCCGGACACCCTGTATAATGAATTTTTTTATATATAAGAATAAATATAGGTATGCATGAGTATGTGTTATACAAGGATAGCGTCACAGCAACACTAACTCTGTCTGCTGAATCTACTAGTCTATCTATCTTTGTCTTTCAATAGCATTAAAGAAGGATACAAACTATCAAAATGCTCCTACAATATATTCCCTTTAAAATCCCTCTTAAGAAATGTAAATATACAAACTAATGAGTCTCCTATTAACTGATTTAGTGGTTCTATAACTTTTATAGAGATAGGACTCACTTTCGTTTCGACGATATTTTTAATAATCGACGAAACGCATTACTCTAGGTTTGTACTTTTTTACTTTTATAAGTTTTTATATAACATTAAAATGAATCTATTCAGTGAAAGTGATTTAAAAGTGTGTTCATTGAGTGAATCTGATAAAATTGTGATTTCATCAGGAAAATGGTTACACGATGGACATATTAATTATTTCCTTCAAATATTACGTAAGTTTTGTCCAACAATTTCCTCACAAGATCCGTTAAAAATACAATGTCCTTAATTTATTGATTCTGTATCAAAAGATGCAGAACACGTACAAATTTTATTTAGCGGTTTAACAGATATAGATGGACATTGGATATGTGCACATTATGATGGTAGAAAAATATATATTCTTACGACCCCTACCCTATCAAAAGCCGTGGCTTATAATAATGGTAGTTGAATCTTAAGTGTGGTTAAGAGTGCTTGCGCGTTTTCAGAAGAATATGGTCAACAATTTAATGCTTTACCTGTTTCCTCTAAAATAATCTTAACCGATGGCCTTTTTAGGTTGCAACTTAATGCTTTATTCCTAGGATAGGCCTAAATGCTCTATTTAACTCGTGTAATGAAAATGAGATCTGAGATGGTTTTAGTATTGAATCTGTGCACTTACCTGGTTATTAGTTGTACTAGCAATAGTGACTGGGTTTGATAACAAATGAATGAAAATGATTTTAATTTACTGACACTTATTTAATGAACTGTTCAACCTTTTGAATTGAGATACTTTTACAAGTCTAACCGAACTGACTAATTGTCTTACAAATGTTATAATATCGAAGTCTGATCTATCTGTACTACTGGTCTGTCTGAAGAAGTCTAATGAAGTCTGTGAGTTGGATTGTGTGTGCTGGCCTGCCGAAGTCTGTGCTGTGAGAGCTGGATTGCGAGAGAAGAAGAAGGGTCTGTGCTGTGAGTCTGTGCTGTGAGTCTGTGCTGAGAGTAAGTGAGTAGAAGGAAGAAGAAGGAAGAAGGACTAGTCGAGGCTGGACCTGCCTTCTTATATGTTTCCCAAAAGGGCCTACGTGACGATTCCTAAATGTTTAAACATTTAGGCTCTTCCCTTTTGGTTAGATGTCTGTTTCGTATTGGCTAATGATTCTTGGGAGGGGATATTCGGCTGTTCTCCGATTTTATTACTCTGCCGACATATGCACGACCACCCGTGGAAAGTCTGCTAAGGGTATTTTATGGCTTAAGGGTCGGCACTCGATAATCCTCCAAAGGATCAGTTTTCTGAGGTTGTACTTAAAATTATCAGTATCTGGTATAAAACATTTGGGTTGCCTGCATATGTCAGCTGGTCTATGTGCCGATGCAACAACTAAGAGCGTTACAAAGACTCGCGCATGTAACAATATTTATAATTCATTAAATAAAAAAGAATTGCATGATGATCATAAATTATATTTGTCAAAATTGTTTCCATTTTCTAATTTTAAAACGGATAAGATACAATTTCCTTTAGTTCAACAGCAATCAAACGGAAATGATTGTGGTGTATTCGCTATTGCTTTTGCAACTTCTGTTGCTTTTGGTATTAAACCTAATAATACTAGGTATGATAGTTTAAAGATACGCGATCATTTATTACATATATTAATGGATAATGTTTTAAAGCATTTTCCATTATCAGCGTCATTTTCTAATTATAAGATTCCTACTTTACAAATAGCGCAAACTAATCGTCTTAAGAAACACAGAGAACGAATGCGAAGACAACATAATAAAGATAACAAATTATCATTAAGTAATTTAAATAATAAAAATTTATTAATTAACATTAACACTTTGTCGGTCAACACGAAAAATAATTCGTCGGCCGGAATGAAAATTTCGTCGATCGACATGAAAAATAATTCGTCGGTCGGCACGAACAATTCGCCGATCGACATGAAAAATAATTCGTCGGTCGGTACGAACAATTCGCCGATCAACATGATAATTAATTCGTCGATCGGCAAGAACAATTCGACGATCGACACGAAAAATAATTCGTCGGTCGGCATGAGCAATTCGACAATCGACACGAAAAATAATTCGTCGGTCGGCATGAACAATTCGACGATCGACACGAAAAATAACTTGTTGGTCGGACTGAAAATGTCGCCGACCGACACGAAAAATAATTCGTCGGTCGGTATGAAAAATTTGCTGATCGATACGAAAATTAATTCGTCGAGCGGCATAAACAATTTGCCGATCAACATGAACGGTGATTCGTTGAGCGACATAAATAATTTAACATTCGACATGAACAATTTGTTGATCGGCATGAAAAACGATTCGTTACTGGGAGTGAATAATTTGTCAATCGACATAAACAGGTTGTTAATCAGCATAAAAAATGATTCGTCGATCGGCATAAATTTTTCATTGGCAGATAAAATTAATAAAAATTTAATTGTCAAAGATATTTTGATGTTAAAAAAAGAAAAAGAAAGGGATCGTTGGAATAAAAGAAAAGAAAATGTTAATTCTAAAAGACGTTTCGCTTATAATATCTTGATTAAGAAAAATAGTGTTATACAACAACAAAATTACTACTCCAAGCTGAAACTTGAGATTTGCAAAAAACAAAGAGATATTTATAATCGTGATATTACACTAAGTCGTCTTAAGAAGAAATTATACTATTTATTAAATAAAAAAGCATTGTGTACTCGTAAGCGTGATGAGTATAAAAAGTATTTAAATAAAAATTATCATAAAAATAATTCATACTATATTAAGAATAAAAATATTATTAAAAAATATAAACGTTCATAATATCATGAAAATTTACAGGAAAATCGATTAAAAAAATGTAATAGGTACAAAATAAATATTAACAAAAATCGTGTACAAAAACGAGATAGATATGTAAAAAATATTATTAATAATCAAACGTTAAAACGCATAAAATATGTGTCAAATTTAATTGAAAATCGATCAAAAAAACGTAAACGTTACACAGAAAATTTAGAAGAAAATCGAAGTAAAAAGCGTATTAAATATTCAATAAATTTTGACAAAAATCGAAGTCAAAAACGTAAAAGATATTTATCAAAATTAGAAGAAAATCGAATTAAAAAACGTAAAAGATATTTATCAAATTTAGAAGAAAATACAAAACTAAAGCGTCTTAAATATACATCGAATCTGGAGGAATATCGAATGAAGAGACGTAAAAGATATTTATCCAATTTGGAGGAATACCGTAAGCAAAAGCGTTATAATTATGCATTACATTTGGATAAAAATCGAAGTCATAAACGAGAAAAATATATGTCAAAATTGGAGGAAAATCGTAAGAAAGAACAAATTAAATATAAATTGAATTTCGAAAAATATCGATGTGAAAAACGTAAAAAATATGTGTCTAATGTTGAGGAGAATCGAAAAAAAAAAACAGGATAGATATAGATGTAATTTACATCATAATCGAGAAAAAAAGCAAATTCATTATTTAAGAAATGTAATTAAGAACAGAGAAAAAAAAAGAATTAATTATAAAATAAATCAACATGCAGAATTAAAAAGAAAAAGCATATATAATAAAACTCATCAAGAACAAAAAAGATTGCAAAATCAAGCACACTACGCTAAACACAAGGATATACTTAGTATTAAAAGAAAAATGCTTCTTGCACAGGAGATACGAAAAAAATACGACAAATAATTCAGATGCTACAACAATATTAGTATGAAATACAATAAAGAAATTTATATTAAATCCATACAAAAAAATATTGTTAAGGGCACTGCTGCGGAGCGTAGAATGGAAGCAGAAAGATTATTTAAGTGGACTTTCTATTTGAGAAATAAATACATACAAAATATTAAACAAATCTTGCGATTACTACGGAAGAATGCAGAAATTAATCTATTACAATTATCTGCAATTGAAACTGCAGACTTGGGTTCGAATATAAATGATGATGCACGCGATGTATTGTGTGGTACATCTAAGCACTCTGCATCGACAGAAGCATATTTATTTGAGACGACATACAATTTTACAATGTTTGACCGAACTTTTATTATTAATAAAAACGGTCAAGTTGTAAATATTTTACCCCTATTGGATTACGTTACTAATAACAATGATCCGAAGAAAGTTTGGAAATGCAGTAACTTTTGCATTAAAAATACTGAAATTATCAGACGGTATTACCGATTGCTCAAAGTTATATTTGATTGCAAATTATTGAGAAATGTACCCGCTCTCATTAAACGCATAGGACGCTGTACAGTAAAACATTCCATTGTTAAAAAAGGACATTCTCAAGGATGGTACATAAATCCGAATGCTTGTAAATCACTCTTACTCGCTGTGAATTTCTTATGTCCGCATTATCCGAGAGTAAGAAATATACAGAAACTAATAACTTCATTAATTTTCAAATATAAAAAAGTAATGGAGATTGATAAATATTTAGAAATTGGCGATGTTACTGCATTAGAAAGGATCGTGGACGATCTACAGAAGAAAAATATACTGGAAAATGTTAAAATTTCTGAAATAGACTTAAACGAAGATAGAATAATAGCAACGTATAAGAAAGCCTTTCAGGCGTTTACAAAAAGATCGTTGGATACACCTAGAATTGCGTGTGTGTCTTGCGAAAAGTTGCATTTTAAAAAACATGTTACATGCTTGAATAGGATGAGAAAACCTTTGAGTGGTATACACTGGGATAATTTATTAATATACCTGAGAAAGGAGAATATCGAACCTGACAACATATGTCATTTTTGTTTACAATATTTTTGAAAAAATTCTCTACCACCAGTGTGTGTTCTCAACAATCTTTACGTCGGTAAAATGCCTATAATATTTTATACTCTTAACGATTATGAGAAAATATTAATTCAGAGAGCAAAGGCTTTTCAATGCATTCAACGAATGGGCACAGTAGCGAATAAAAAGGTACCGCATAAACAAATGGTACAAAAGTTGAAGGGAAGAATCTTTCATTTGCCATTGCCGATAGAAGAGAGTTTAAAGAAAATATGTCCGGCAACGAGACTAATTAATAACCACCACGAATTATTCATCCTGGTGCGTGGAATTCCCACGAGATCCAAATTAGTTTGGGAGAATTTGGTAGACGTTTAAAAAGTTTTTAACGTTCTTCAATGGCTGAAGGAAAACAATCCCCTTTACGCTAGAATCAATTTGCCTTATTCTCCCGAAGAGTTATTACAAGACAATAGTCTCAATGATACAGAATTTACCGTTGAAGATATGGATGAAGAAAATGTTGATGATGTTGATAATGATGAAAACAATATGGATAACAATATTGATAATAATAATAATAAGAGAAACAATAAAAATATGAATAATAATGTTGGTATTATTGATAATGATAAACAGGCGACGGCAATGCTGACGCAAATTACAGACCCAGAGTCATCGTAATATGGATATTCAATTTATCGGTGAGAGATCAACGTTGCTCAACTGGTACTGCACCAAATATACAACCAAGACTGAAACCAGTTATGAAGTTGATACTTTCGATATTATTAATTCCACGAAATCATTGAGAAGTATCTTGTGGAACATTGCATTAAGAACTTTGAACAATAGAGAATGCGGAGCACTGGAAGCCGCTGATATCCTATTAGGAATTCCACTCCATAGCACTGATAGAGATACCACCATCAGATGGTTGGATGTCAATCAAATAAAGAGTAAAAAAATTAAGACGCGAATTGAAATAGAGAAGCTCGACTCGGAATCAACAGATTTGTTCTGTCCAAATTTGATAGATAATTATTATCCGAACAGACCGACAGAACTAGACTCTTTAAATCTGTATGACTATGCAAAATGGTACGATATTGTTAGGGTTAAACCTAAGAACAATGACAGTTGTCTCGAATTTATTACAGAAGGTGCAAAGCTTTATCTAAATAAACGACAAAATGGTTACTTGATTAACCATTATACGTACAATATGCACATTCAACCAGAAAAGTATTTCTATGCTCTATTGCTGTTATTTAAGCCATGGAGAGATACGAATGAGCTGAAGATGGGCTACGATACCTATGTCGATGCGTTTGCAGCATTAAAGGACGAACTTCTCGATTGTTTAAGGTATCACGAACGCATAGAAGAAATTAACAAAGGTCTTGAACATGTCAATGATTTAATAAAACAATATTTAAATGTTGAAGAAGGAAAGTCCGGTAATAATGGCAAATGCACAAACACTTCGGACGATGCTTTATTGCAATGCAATCCTATTGAGGCGGAAGTTGTGATGCAAGTGTTCAGAGATGCTGGAAACAAAATAGCGGATTTAAATTTAACGCAGATGATTGCTGAATTAAACGTCGATCAGCGTAGAATATACGATCATATGACAAATACTATAACCAATTATGATTCTCACAAGACTCCACTTCGGTTATATGTGAGTGGTGAAGGCGGTGCAGGCAAGAGCTTCCTTATTAAGACTTTACATTGCTGGACTAAACAAATTATGAACAAAGACACGGCTGTTACTGCACCAACCGGTATAGCTGCATTCAACATAGATGGTTTGACGTTGCACAGGCTATTTCAATTGCCAGTGAAGCATGGATGTACGCCAAAGTATAGACCTTTGTCCGACGTAGTTTTAAAAACTCTGCGAGACGAATTAAAGAATACGGTTCTTTTCGTCATTGACGAGGTATCTATGGTCTCGAATATAACGCACATGTACATCAATTTGCGATTAACAGAGATATTTGACACGAGTGAAACCGATGATGGCTGGTTCGGCAAAAAGCATGTTCTTCTATTCGGTGATTTGCTGCAGTTGCCACCAGTTCACGAAGACCCAGCTTTTGTGAAAATTCGCAAGGACAAACGCGACAAGTATTTAGGTTCACTGGCAGTGACGAATCTATGGGTCAACTTGTTCACTTACGATGAACTGACGATAAATATGCGCTAAAGTGGTGATAATACTTATCGAAATTTATTATCGAGAATTCGCTTAGGTGTCACGACTAAAGAAGATGTGAGCCTATTGGAATCAAGAAGGATAAAATTCGTTTCGTCGAATATCAGTACAAGATTGAACGAATTGTGAGATTATATAAATAATTTGTTCACCGATACAATTTGTCTATTTCCTACGTGCTACTTATGTGATGTACTTAATACGGCAATGTTGAAGGAAATAGATAACGAAGAGGTTGCTTTGATTGCGCGTGACGTAGTCGATTGTCCGCCATATTTTAAGAAACAAGTCAATAAACTTTTGAACAAATACGAAGAAGATAACTCTCGTCCGGCAGGCTTAAATAGAGTTATCATTGTTAAAGTAGGTGCAAAAGTTATGCTGAGACGTAATATTGACGTAACGCTCGGCCTTGTTAATGGAACAATAGGAAAAATAATTGATATTTCTAGATCCATAGGAAATGATGAGAATAATGATGATATTGAAAAAATTAAGATTGTCCTGGAAAATGGCACGGAGCACAGTATCGAAAGAGTTTCGACGAAATTTGAGATAATGGAAAAATCATATGTTGTACGTCATCGATTTCCACTTTCTCTCAGTTATGGTGTTACCATACACAAAAGTCAAGGTGTAACTTTAAAGTCGGCAGTCGTCGACGCGGGAAATTCCATATTTTCCTGTGGACAAGTTTACGTTGCACTTTCACGAGTAACTTCATTGGAGGGATTACATTTAATTAATTTTTATCCAGTCTCCATAAAATCTAGTAAGCCGGCAATAATTGAATACAATCGTTTAAGGCTTACGTACAGACCAGATCTTACAATGATTGATATTCAATCGAAGAGAAATAGTGGAATAAGGAAAATTCACGATTTAGTTTGGGCAATTCCGAAACATACCACAAATCAACAAATATTGGAACAAGAAAATACTAATAATGATATTGTTGTCGATTACCAAAAAATTAAAGGCTTTGTTAATTCTGACAATGTTTCGTGCTATGCGAATGCCAGTTTGCAATGTTTACTTCATTGCGATATTGTCAGAAGAACATGGCTTCATCGCAATGAAAACGACGATTTGAGAATTTTGACAGAGGCATATATGGGTAAGAATATTATTAACCATTATAATAATAATATTGATAGACATTTGAGTTCTCTTGGTATTAGACAATTTTTATGAGATATATTTATTCAACCCCAACAACAAGATGCTTCTGAATTTTTAATCAAATTGTTGGAAAATTCAGAAGATATTCAAAATATTTTCCAACATCAATTAACATTTACAATTCATTGCAGATCATGCAATTACAATGCAGTTACTGAACAAAGTGTAACGCGCGTTTTCGCGTAACCCCGGGAGGAGGTGAATCTCCCGACGTTACAACGCGGTCACAATTATTTATAAGATTTCACCGGAGCTCCTCACCCCTGAGGAAACCGACTCCGGTGAAAGGGGCCCAGAGGAGGTTCTCCCGTTGGAGAGGACTAGGCGGTGTCGGAAATAATGACACGACTGGACTGTATGTTATTCGCGGGTTTATTATCCGACGCTATACAATTGATAATATAAATAACTTCCCCGTGGGGCCGCAATATACAAAATATAAAGAATTAATATTAAACCGCGCGGGGGTGCCCGTACACCCTCTGTAGTCCTGCCTAGTGGAGGACGGACTTCTCGGCAGTCCGTCGGCGTCGGCAACGCAGAGACCGCTGAGCTTCCTGCAACAACGGCCCCCACGTTACAGGGAATGGGTCGTCTGAAACACCCAGGAGCTTTTCAGGCAACCTGGGCGGACGTTCCCCGGGGATGAGGACTAGGTCCCGAGCTCGACGACTGCTGCGACAGTCGGAGCACACGATCCCGCACAACGCAACCGGGCACGGTCAAGTCCGTGTCCCTTGACCGGCACTTCACGCTCTTTTATAAAACAGTGAGCGCGTGGCGCTCCACTTACTACTTTCGTTGTGTTCCAAGCCGGGCAGCGGTGGTCAGAGGAATCTTCCCGTTCCCGGGCTGGTCCCACTGGATATATCCGGGATCTGGGAACGCACTCCGTCACACCACGACACACACTTCTCTCCCGACTCCGAAGTAGCGATTCTCGATTTATAAAGTACGAGTCGAGCGACTTACGTCCGTACACTACGACTACGATACTAGAAGTGATTAGCCAGCTGATCGCGCGATATCAGCTAGCCCCAGTAAGGGAATTTAAATCTATTAAATTCCCTTCAAGGACGCCTCATTAGCTAACACTAGCGTAATGAGGAACGGCAATCAGCTGTGTCGAACGACAACAACAGCGATCACCGTTGACGTCCCGGACCGAGCTCAGCTAATGCTATCATTGGGAATATTAATATATTCCCAATCAGCTGAGCCTGTAACGGATTTTTATAGTAATAAAAATACCACGTTACAAAAGGAACATTATCCTTTCAGTTCCACTTCCTCGCGATAAGAGAGGAAAATCTACTGAAATGCAATCACTTATTGAAAAAGCTTTTACAAAATGGCATGATGTTGAAGGAGCTTGCGTCAATTGTGGATTAAATACACGAACTGAAAAGACATACATTACCAGGGCTGGAAAATTTTTGATAATACAATTGCTCTTGTTTTCTGTCGAAAACGGTATATTATCGAAAATAACGAATCACAGTACCAAAACAATACCAACTACTAAGCTACGTATTGCAGATAATGATTATACTGCGCAAAGTGCTATTTTGCATCATGGTGGATCCGTAGAGGCAGGACACTATACTTCATACTTGAGAGAAAAGAAATCATGGCTTCACGTCAATGATACTCTTGTTCAAAAGAAGCAATGGCCCAAAGGTGCCAAAGATGTATATTTACTATTTCTGCATAGTGAATAAATAATATACGATTGAATAAATGCATCAATTTAAATTTACATGTAAGTTAAATATTAGATAATACCTTTATTGCATAAAATTTTATTTGACATATTGTCTAAACTAACAAAAATGAGTGAAATCCCCTCTAAAAAACATCCCGATGTAAAAAAATACGCCAAGTAGATATACCCTTTCAAAAATACACTTTATGTACAAAAAAATATTTATGATTTATACCCTTATATAATTATATAATTTAATATATTATATAGTATAATTTAATGCATTTTCTTTATAAGAGATATAATAATAATAAAATAAAAAATAATTACTTGCATTTAAATACAAAAATTCATTTATTTAAAAATTGTACTTATTACAAAAAATACTTTATTTTGTTTATTCTTTTAAAAAGTATTGAAATCATATATAAAATAAAGCCAAGTATATAACTTATAAGTTTATAAGCAAAAATTACAATTTTTTTATATATAGTTTATATTAAACAATATGCATATAATATAATATAATTAATTTATAAACAATATGCATAAAAGTTTTTTACAGATAGTTTATAAACCATTTTTTTATAATTTTTTTTATAAAGAACTTGGCGAGCCTCCATTCTTTTTTAAATGACACACAATAAACATGTTATTTAAAAATTTCACACTCTTTATAATATATAGAAAAGTATTATAAATTCATAATTGCTACATGGAAACATCTGAAAATGTTTCAACATGCATTCATAATTGTTACATGAAAATAAGATAAAATTTGTTGGCATAAATTCCTATTTGTTATAGGACAAGAACATAGAAACATAGAATTCGTCGACAAGAATTCTTAGCAGCTACATGATAATAATAGAAAACTCATTAACAGGAATTCGTAGTTACTACAGGACAAGAATAGAGAATTCGTCGACAATTATTCCTAACTGCTACAGAATAAGAATAGATAGAAAACTCGTTAACAGGAATTCGTAGTTGCTACAGGACAAGAACAGAGAATTCGTCGAAAATAATTCTTAGCAGCTACATGACAAGAACAGATAATTTATCGACAATGATTCATAATTATTACATTAAAAGAATAAAAAATTCATTCACATGAAAATTCGTCAACATAAATGTGTAATAGTTACATGACAAAAACCAAGAATAAAAATTTTACGACAATGATTCTTAACTGCTACAGGAAAACAAGATAAAATTCAGTGACAGAAATGCGTAGCAGTTACATGATAAGAACAGAGAATTCATCGACAAGGATTGGTAGCAGCTACAGGACAAGAACATAGAATTCGTCGACAAGTATTCGTAATTAATACATTAAAAGAAGAAAAAATTCATTGACAGGAATTCGTAGTTGCTACAGGACAAGAACAGATAATTCGTCGACAAGGATTCCTAATTACTACATTAAAAGAAGATAAAATTCAGTGATAGAAATGCGTAGCAGTTACATGACAAGAATGAAAAATTCGTCAGCATAAATTCGTAACTGCTACATGACAATAATTGGAAATATCTCGGCATGAATTCGTAGCTGCTAGATGACCAATATACATAAAATTCGCTGACATGAATTCGTAGCTGCTACATGACAAATACATATAATTCGCCGACATGAATTCGTAGCTGCTACATGACAAATACAAAAAATTCGCCGGCATAAATGCGTAATTCCTGCATGAAAAATAAAGTATAAAACTCGTCGAAAAGAATACGTAGTTATTATATAATTTATTTCTAATAATATTTCTTTTGCAGTTCCTCGCCATTGGTATCTAAAAAGATTACAAAAATTGTCTACAGGATTTCATCTCCACTATTCTAGAAGCCAATTTACATATTTCTATACATGAATCCGTAGCTGCTATTCGAGAAGATTATTAAAACCAAATTATTCCAAAAAATAAACATCAATGCTGTTGGATTTTAACAGGACTAGAAACATCATCAGGCAAACACATTCCATTGGTGATAATGCATCAATTCTTACATATATTTAGTATTGGAGGTACAATGTGTAATAAGAAATATTTTCAAATCAAATGTTATTTAAAAAAGAATGGAGGCTCGCCAAGTTCTTTATAAAAAAATTATAAAAAAATTGTATATAAACTATCTGTAAAAAACTTTTATGCATGTTGTTTATAAATTAATTATATTATATTATATTATATCGGGATGTTTTTTAGAGGGGATTAGATATAAAGAAGGATATTTAAACTAAGTAAAAAAAATCATCAAACACACACCTAGAGTGTTAACTGTACGCGACCTGCGACAATTCATGTCAAGACAGAATGCAATACTGTAAAAAAAAATCATAAGTTTGGATGGTGCAAGAGTCGGATATTCTTATGTGTCCTATATTCTTTGTATCTAATTTATCATCACGCGTATCAGATTCGGCATGTGTCTAATGTAGTATGTGTCCGATCCGCAAAATGTGCTGTGTCCGATAAAAAGTGTGCGCAAAAACGGCCCACTCGTCATATCTACACTACAGATCAATGTTGAACACTTAAAACATTTCCTTCCCAACATCTTTGCAGGAAATTAGAAGGTTTGAGTTGGATAATGATGTGTCGATTAATGTTTTCACCACGGAGAGTGATGCTGATGATGCTGGTAAAATAGTACCACTACAGCTGACCCTGTTGAAACGTGTGAGACACGTTTATCTACTGCTTCTAACTGATTCTGAGGGAATCGGCCACTTTACATGGATCACAAACCTGTCACGTCTCGTTGGAATGCAGCTCAGCAAACATTGGTCTTCAAAGTTTATATGTGGTAGGTAAGAAAAATAAAGAAATGAGAACAAATTTCGTCATCTAATTGTGAAATTATATTACAGATGCCTTCATTACTTTCACACTCAGGACAAATTGGATCATCACCTTGTAGACTGTGAGCGTGTGAAATCGGTAAGAGCGGTTCTCTCCACCACTGACAATCGATGGATAAGTTTTAAAAATGTTAGGAACAGTGAACGTGTACCGTTTGTACACTGACCGGCAATGAATCAGTCCCTGTTAGGCATAGAGTATAGCATAAACCAGGCTGGACAAATTTTCGCTCTCTCTTGCACGTGACGTCAAAATGCTTGTTGGTAGGGTGGTAGGAGAAGCGCGATGTCAATGTGTATGTATGAAGTATAGGCCAGTATATGGCAATACATTATATTATGCCTATAGGTTGACTGACGGGGGCAAAGGAGAATGTGATGGGAGGTGTTTCGATTCCTCATCCTCTTCTTATGCACGCTAAATGATAAGGATAGCTTTATATGGGACGAAAAATCTGCGGACAAAACTAGAGTCCCTATCGGCGTCCTTGTTTTTGGCAGCCGCTTTAGCATACTCTCTAACTTATTAAACTTACCTTTTCTATCTAAGGAGCGCGAGCAACGCTAGGCCGCTCTTTGACACTTCCAACTTATGTGTCGCACTCTCACCTGTCTTTTCTACTTAATGTTATAGGAATGATCTTTTTTCAGGGAAAATAAATTATTAATTTAATTATTTTATAATTTATATTTATTTAAATATTTTTAGAGGCAGAGGCAGTCCTTGTATAATAAATATAGGGTTCTTAAAAGAACCGATTTCTTTACATATTTTCTTTTTAATTAAGTTGTGTGGTTCTGAAAAGAACCGAACCTGTAAAAATTTATTTTTATTAATAATGAGAAATATTTGAGATTTAAAGAAAAAAAAAGATCTAAAAAAAGTATGTAAAGAAATCGGTTCTTTTAAGAACCCTATATATATTTATTATACAAGGAACTGCCTCTGCCTATAAAAATATTTGAATAAATATAAATTATAAAATTATTATAGTAATAATTTATTTTCCCTGAAAAAAGATCATCCCTATAACATTAAGTAGAAAAGACAGGTAAGAGTGCGACACATAAGTTGGAAGTGTCAAAGAGCGGCCTAGCGTTGCTCGCGCTCCTTAGATAGAAAAGGTAAGTTTAATAAGTTAGAGAGTATGCTAAAGCGGCTGCCAAACAAGGACGCCGATAGGGACTCTAGTTTTGTCCGCAGATTTTTCTTCCCATATAAAGCTATCCTTATCATTTAGCGTGCACTTGTGGTGGATCTAGAGTACCCACGCGGTCTTCACGACAAGCATAGCGATTTACCATTCTGTCCGGTTCGCGAAAAACCGCCGGGTTCATCGAGTCAGCTGAAGCTGCTTGCAACCGTAAGCGATAAGGAGCGTTATGTGATACACTACCGTGCACTACAGCAGTGTCTGCGACACGGCCTTGTACTTAAACGTATCCATTGTGGTTTACGGTCTCAGCAATCCAACTAGCTCAACTCGTACATCCAACTGAATACACGATTGCGTATAGCCGCGAAGAATGATTTTGAGACAAATCTGTTTAAGCTGATGAACAATGCGGTTTTCGGGAAAACGATGGAGGACGTGAAGCTCGTGACCAAGTGGGGGGGAAGATATGAAGTTGAAACGTTAATCTCCAAGCCAAATTTTCACAGTCGAGCGATATTCAATGAGAATCTGGTCGCTATTAAACTTTCTAAATTATCCGTTAAATTTAATAAACCAATTTACGTAGGCATGTCCATATAATAAGGATAGTTTGATTTATGACATCATCTGTGAGGACGTTTATCAAATCATAAGGCGGAATATTCATAAATTTGATACAAGTGACTATCCACCTGACAACATCTGCAATATCCAGCTCTTAAATAAGAAAATCTCCGGTCTCATGAAAGATGAGAACAACGGGAAAATTGTAAGTGAATTTGTGGGACTAAGATCGAAAATGTATTCTCTGAAGGTAAATGGGTCGACTAAAATTGTAAAGAAAGCTAAAGGAGTGAAAAATTACAAGTGATTGAGTGAGGAGTGAGTGATTATAAAGGAGATAATTTTCGAAGATTATGTTGAATGTTTGCGGAATTCAACTGAGAAAATTAGAGTTCAAAATAATATAAGATCCAAATTGCACAAATTTATACACCACTCTTCCGTGGAGGCACTATAAGATAAGTTTAGTATAGTTTATTACTTTTTTCTATAGATTTAAGTAATTGTAATGTAAGCGTTTTTGAATGTATAAAGGTGGCCGGTGCATAGAACATTAACTTAGTCAGACGTCATTGGTTGATATGGAGTGTGCCAAAGTGAAATTTATCGATGTGCAAGGATTTACTCTGGACAATAAGAGATTTATAGTAAAAGAGTTTTCTGCACTCTATGGAAATAAACTGCAACATTTAGTCTTCAGGGAGCCCTTTTCCCACAATGGGTTGACTAATGGTGAAATAAAACGAGTAAATTGGTTGCGCAACAATCATTAATAATTCGGATGGTTCTCCAGGATGAGGATGATGCGAAGACCATCACCGTATACGTAAAGGGACTGGAGAAGATTACATGGCTCAGGGACTTTTACCCGATGTTAAACATTAGGGAATTTGATGATCAAATGTATAAATTTCGCTTGAAGGACTATGCGAATAACGATAAATTCCACCACTGTGCATGGCATGGTGCGGGGAAAGTATGTGCAATGAGAAATGTATTTCTAATGCGAAATGAGTATTATGAGACACGATTGTTGGAATAAAAAAACTGATTTATTTATTGAAAATCTTATACAATGTCATTTTTATTAATCCAAAATTTCGATTCGGAGCACTCTAACTCGAGAACGAAACATCCGATTTTGTTGTTCTATGTGCCAAAATGCTTCATTCACATTCCCTAGTAGAGCTGCAAAACCTGTTTCGATCAATTCGTTCGATTTCAAAAAATCACCTTTTTCCTCGAAAAAGTTCGATTCGGAGCCCTCTAACTCGAGAACGGAACATCGGATTTTGTTCTTCTATGCGCCAAAATGCTTCATTCACAATCCCTAGTAGAGCTGCAAAACCAGTCTCGATCAATTCGTTCCATTTCGAAAAATCACTTTTTCCTCGAAAAAGTGCGATTCGGTGCTCTCTAAGTCGAGAATGGAACATCCGATTTAGCTGTTTTATGCGCCAAAATGCTTCATTCACATTCCCTAGTAGAGCTGCAAAACCAGTTTCGTTTAATTCGTTCGATTTCAGAAAATCACCTTTTTCCGCGAAAAAGTTCGATTCGGAGCCCTCTAAGTCGAGACCGGAACATTCGATTTTGCTGTTCTATGTGTCAAAATGCTTCATTTGCATTCTCTAGTAATGCTGCAAAATCAGTTTCGATCAATTCTTTCGCTTTCGAAAAATCACATTTTTCCTCGAAAAAGTTCGATTCGGAGCCCTCTAACTCGAGAACGGAACATCGGATTTTGTTCTTCTATGCGCCAAAATGCTTCATTCACAATCCCTAGTAGAGCTGCAAAACCAGTCTCGATCAATTCGTTCCATTTCGAAAAATCACTTTTTCCTCGAAAAAGTGCGATTCGGTGCTCTCTAAGTCGAGAATGGAACATCCGATTTAGCTGTTTTATGCGCCAAAATGCTTCATTCACATTCCCTAGTAGAGCTGCAAAACCAGTTTCGTTTAATTCGTTCGATTTCAGAAAATCACCTTTTTCCGCGAAAAAGTTCGATTCGGAGCCCTCTAAGTCGAGACCGGAACATTCGATTTTGCTGTTCTATGTGTCAAAATGCTTCATTTGCATTCTCTAGTAATGCTGCAAAATCAGTTTCGATCAATTCTTTCGCTTTCGAAAAATCACATTTTTCCTCGAAAAAGTTCGATTCGGAGCCCTCTAAGTCGAGAACGGAACATCGGATTTGGTTCTTCTATGCGCCAAAATGCTTCATTCACATTCCCTAGTAGGGCTGCAAAACCAGTTTCGTTTAATTCGTTCGATTTCAGAAAATCACCTTTTTCCGCGAAAAAGTTCGATTCGGAGCCCTCTAAGTCGAGACCGGAACATTCGATTTTGCTGTTCTATGTGTCAAAATGCTTCATTTGCATTCTCTAGTAATGCTGCAAAATCAGTTTCGATCAATTCTTTCGCTTTCGAAAAATCACATTTTTCCTCGAAAAAGTTCGATTCGCAGCCCTCTAACTCAAGAACGGAACATCCGATATTATTGTTCTATGCGCCAAAATGCTTTATTTGCATTCCCTAGTAGTGGTGCAAATCCAAATTCGATCAATTCGTTCGATTTAAAAAAATCGCCTTTTTCCTCGAAAAAGTTCGATTCGGAACCCTCTAACTCGAGAACGGAACATCGGATTTTGTTGTTCTATGCGCCACAATGCTTCATTCACATTCCCTAGTAGAGCTGCAAAGCCAAATTCGTTTAATTCGTTCGATTTCAGAAAATCACCTTTTTCCGCAAAAAAGTTCGATTCGGAGCCCTCTAAGTCGAGACCGGAACATTCGATTTTGCTGTTCTATGTGTCAAAATGCTTCATTTGCATTCTCTAGTAATGCTGCAAAATCAGTTTCGATCAATTCTTTCGCTTTCGAAAAATCACATTTTTCCTCGAAAAAGTTCGATTCGGAGCCCTCTAAGTCGAGAACGGAACATCGGATTTGGTTCTTCTATGCGCCAAAATGCTTCATTCACATTCCCTAGTAGGGCTGCAAAACCAGTTTCGTTTAATTCGTTCGATTTCAGAAAATCACCTTTTTCCGCGAAAAAGTTCGATTCGGAGCCCTCTAAGTCGAGACCGGAACATTCGATTTTGCTGTTCTATGTGTCAAAATGCTTCATTTGCATTCTCTAGTAATGCTGCAAAATCAGTTTCGATCAATTCTTTCGCTTTCGAAAAATCACATTTTTCCTCGAAAAAGTTCGATTCGCAGCCCTCTAACTCAAGAACGGAACATCCGATATTATTGTTCTATGCGCCAAAATGCTTTATTTGCATTCCCTAGTAGTGGTGCAAATCCAAATTCGATCAATTCGTTCGATTTAAAAAAATCGCCTTTTTCCTCGAAAAAGTTCGATTCGGAACCCTCTAACTCGAGAACGGAACATCGGATTTTGTTGTTCTATGCGCCACAATGCTTCATTCACATTCCCTAATAGAGTTGCAAAACCAGTTTCGATAAATTCTTTCGCTTTTGAAAAATCACATTTTTCCTCGAAAAAGTTCGATTCACAGCCCTCTAACTCAAGAACGGAACATCCGATATTGTTATTCTATGCGCCAAAATGCTTTATTCGCATTCCCTAGTAGAGCTGCAAAGCCAAATTCGTTCAATTCGTTTGATTTCAAAAAATCACCTTTTTCCGCGAAAAACTTCGATTCGGAGCCCATTAACTCGCGAACGGAACATCGGATTTTGTTGTTCTATGCGCCAAAATGCTTCATTCACATTCCCTAGTAGAGCTGCAAAACCAGTTTCGTTTAATTCGTTCGATTTCAGAAAATCACCTTTTTCCGCGAAAAAGTTCGATTCGGAGCCCTCTAAGTCGAGACCGGAACATTCGATTTTGCTGTTCTATGTGTCAAAATGCTTCATTTGCATTCTCTAGTAATGCTGCAAAATCAGTTTCGATCAATTCTTTCGCTTTCGAAAAATCACATTTTTCCTCGAAAAAGTTCGATTCGGAGCCCTCTAACTCGAGAACGGAACATCGGATTTTGTTCTTCTATGCGCCAAAATGCTTCATTCACAATCCCTAGTAGAGCTGCAAAACCAGTCTCGATCAATTCGTTCCATTTCGAAAAATCACTTTTTCCTCGAAAAAGTGCGATTCGGTGCTCTCTAAGTCGAGAATGGAACATCCGATTTAGCTGTTTTATGCGCCAAAATGCTTCATTCACATTCCCTAGTAGAGCTGCAAAACCAGTTTCGTTTAATTCGTTCGATTTCAGAAAATCACCTTTTTCCGCGAAAAAGTTCGATTCGGAGCCCTCTAAGTCGAGACCGGAACATTCGATTTTGCTGTTCTATGTGTCAAAATGCTTCATTTGCATTCTCTAGTAATGCTGCAAAATCAGTTTCGATCAATTCTTTCGCTTTCGAAAAATCACATTTTTCCTCGAAAAAGTTCGATTCGGAGCCCTCTAACTCGAGAACGGAACATCGGATTTTGTTCTTCTATGCGCCAAAATGCTTCATTCACAATCCCTAGTAGAGCTGCAAAACCAGTCTCGATCAATTCGTTCCATTTCGAAAAATCACTTTTTCCTCGAAAAAGTGCGATTCGGTGCTCTCTAAGTCGAGAATGGAACATCCGATTTAGCTGTTTTATGCGCCAAAATGCTTCATTCACATTCCCTAGTAGAGCTGCAAAACCAGTTTCGTTTAATTCGTTCGATTTCAGAAAATCACCTTTTTCCGCGAAAAAGTTCGATTCGGAGCCCTCTAAGTCGAGACCGGAACATTCGATTTTGCTGTTCTATGTGTCAAAATGCTTCATTTGCATTCTCTAGTAATGCTGCAAAATCAGTTTCGATCAATTCTTTCGCTTTCGAAAAATCACATTTTTCCTCGAAAAAGTTCGATTCGGAGCCCTCTAAGTCGAGAACGGAACATCGGATTTGGTTCTTCTATGCGCCAAAATGCTTCATTCACATTCCCTAGTAGGGCTGCAAAACCAGTTTCGTTTAATTCGTTCGATTTCAGAAAATCACCTTTTTCCGCGAAAAAGTTCGATTCGGAGCCCTCTAAGTCGAGACCGGAACATTCGATTTTGCTGTTCTATGTGTCAAAATGCTTCATTTGCATTCTCTAGTAATGCTGCAAAATCAGTTTCGATCAATTCTTTCGCTTTCGAAAAATCACATTTTTCCTCGAAAAAGTTCGATTCGCAGCCCTCTAACTCAAGAACGGAACATCCGATATTATTGTTCTATGCGCCAAAATGCTTTATTTGCATTCCCTAGTAGTGGTGCAAATCCAAATTCGATCAATTCGTTCGATTTAAAAAAATCGCCTTTTTCCTCGAAAAAGTTCGATTCGGAACCCTCTAACTCGAGAACGGAACATCGGATTTTGTTGTTCTATGCGCCACAATGCTTCATTCACATTCCCTAGTAGAGCTGCAAAGCCAAATTCGTTTAATTCGTTCGATTTCAGAAAATCACCTTTTTCCGCAAAAAAGTTCGATTCGGAGCCCTCTAAGTCGAGACCGGAACATTCGATTTTGCTGTTCTATGTGTCAAAATGCTTCATTTGCATTCTCTAGTAATGCTGCAAAATCAGTTTCGATCAATTCTTTCGCTTTCGAAAAATCACATTTTTCCTCGAAAAAGTTCGATTCGGAGCCCTCTAAGTCGAGAACGGAACATCGGATTTGGTTCTTCTATGCGCCAAAATGCTTCATTCACATTCCCTAGTAGGGCTGCAAAACCAGTTTCGTTTAATTCGTTCGATTTCAGAAAATCACCTTTTTCCGCGAAAAAGTTCGATTCGGAGCCCTCTAAGTCGAGACCGGAACATTCGATTTTGCTGTTCTATGTGTCAAAATGCTTCATTTGCATTCTCTAGTAATGCTGCAAAATCAGTTTCGATCAATTCTTTCGCTTTCGAAAAATCACATTTTTCCTCGAAAAAGTTCGATTCGCAGCCCTCTAACTCAAGAACGGAACATCCGATATTATTGTTCTATGCGCCAAAATGCTTTATTTGCATTCCCTAGTAGTGGTGCAAATCCAAATTCGATCAATTCGTTCGATTTAAAAAAATCGCCTTTTTCCTCGAAAAAGTTCGATTCGGAACCCTCTAACTCGAGAACGGAACATCGGATTTTGTTGTTCTATGCGCCACAATGCTTCATTCACATTCCCTAATAGAGTTGCAAAACCAGTTTCGATAAATTCTTTCGCTTTTGAAAAATCACATTTTTCCTCGAAAAAGTTCGATTCACAGCCCTCTAACTCAAGAACGGAACATCCGATATTGTTATTCTATGCGCCAAAATGCTTTATTCGCATTCCCTAGTAGAGCTGCAAAGCCAAATTCGTTCAATTCGTTTGATTTCAAAAAATCACCTTTTTCCGCGAAAAACTTCGATTCGGAGCCCATTAACTCGCGAACGGAACATCGGATTTTGTTGTTCTATGCGCCAAAATGCTTCATTCACATTCCCTAGTAGAGCTGCAAAACCAGTTTCGTTTAATTCGTTCGATTTCAGAAAATCACCTTTTTCCGCGAAAAAGTTCGATTCGGAGCCCTCTAAGTCGAGACCGGAACATTCGATTTTGCTGTTCTATGTGTCAAAATGCTTCATTTGCATTCTCTAGTAATGCTGCAAAATCAGTTTCGATCAATTCTTTCGCTTTCGAAAAATCACATTTTTCCTCGAAAAAGTTCGATTCGGAGCCCTCTAACTCGAGAACGGAACATCGGATTTTGTTCTTCTATGCGCCAAAATGCTTCATTCACAATCCCTAGTAGAGCTGCAAAACCAGTCTCGATCAATTCGTTCCATTTCGAAAAATCACTTTTTCCTCGAAAAAGTGCGATTCGGTGCTCTCTAAGTCGAGAATGGAACATCCGATTTAGCTGTTTTATGCGCCAAAATGCTTCATTCACATTCCCTAGTAGAGCTGCAAAACCAGTTTCGTTTAATTCGTTCGATTTCAGAAAATCACCTTTTTCCGCAAAAAAGTTCGATTCGGAGCCCTCTAAGTCGAGACCGGAACATTCGATTTTGCTGTTCTATGTGTCAAAATGCTTCATTTGCATTCTCTAGTAATGCTGCAAAATCAGTTTCGATCAATTCTTTCGCTTTCGAAAAATCACATTTTTCCTCGAAAAAGTTCGATTCGGAGCCCTCTAAGTCGAGAACGGAACATCGGATTTGGTTCTTCTATGCGCCAAAATGCTTCATTCACATTCCCTAGTAGGGCTGCAAAACCAGTTTCGTTTAATTCGTTCGATTTCAGAAAATCACCTTTTTCCGCGAAAAAGTTCGATTCGGAGCCCTCTAAGTCGAGACCGGAACATTCGATTTTGCTGTTCTATGTGTCAAAATGCTTCATTTGCATTCTCTAGTAATGCTGCAAAATCAGTTTCGATCAATTCTTTCGCTTTCGAAAAATCACATTTTTCCTCGAAAAAGTTCGATTCGCAGCCCTCTAACTCAAGAACGGAACATCCGATATTATTGTTCTATGCGCCAAAATGCTTTATTTGCATTCCCTAGTAGTGGTGCAAATCCAAATTCGATCAATTCGTTCGATTTAAAAAAATCGCCTTTTTCCTCGAAAAAGTTCGATTCGGAACCCTCTAACTCGAGAACGGAACATCGGATTTTGTTGTTCTATGCGCCACAATGCTTCATTCACATTCCCTAATAGAGTTGCAAAACCAGTTTCGATAAATTCTTTCGCTTTTGAAAAATCACATTTTTCCTCGAAAAAGTTCGATTCACAGCCCTCTAACTCAAGAACGGAACATCCGATATTGTTATTCTATGCGCCAAAATGCTTTATTCGCATTCCCTAGTAGAGCTGCAAAGCCAAATTCGTTCAATTCGTTTGATTTCAAAAAATCACCTTTTTCCGCGAAAAACTTCGATTCGGAGCCCATTAACTCGCGAACGGAACATCGGATTTTGTTGTTCTATGCGCCAAAATGCTTTATTCACACTTCCTAGTAGAGCTGCAAAACCAGTTTCGATCGATTCGATGGATTTCAAAAAATCACCTTTTTGTTTGTTGTGTTTGTTGGTTATACAGCATCGACTGTCTTTGGTCAGTAGCTGTGTTTATATCTGTTATACCTTATGTTTATTAAACAACTTATATATTAAACAACTCATATATTATTCCATATTTTTTATATTTTTAGATATTTTATAATTCTTTCTGTTGCTTCTGGGGTCTCTGCAAATATGTCTCTCATATTTATTTTACTAAATATTTTTTTTCTTTTATTATTATATTTAATACAATCTAGAAATATATGTTTTACAATTATTGTTTTTTGACAGTCTTCACACCATGGCTTTCTTTGTTTTGTTAATAAGTATTCCGAAGTAAGTTTTGTATGTCCTATTCTTAATCGAATTATTTTTGTTTGTTCATTTCTCTTTATGTTATTTGGCCAGTTTATTTATTGAATATTTATTTTTATTTCGTGTAATTTGGAGTATATTTGGTTAAATTCTGTTTCCCATCTTTTTTTAATTTTTCTTTATAATAATTTTGTGCGTCTTCTTTAGTAATATTTGCATCATTTTTTGTTAGTTTTTTCTTTGCTGCTTCTTTTGGAATTCTGTCGACTATTTCATTACCTTTAATACCTATATGAGAGGGAATCCACATGAATTTAACGGTTTTATTCATATTGTTTATTTCAACCAGTTGTTACGTATGCACGTAACTGAGTAATTATTCTTAACATAAATAAATGCGCTAAAGGAAAATTAGATAAAATAACAGTTAGACACATAACCATTACATTTTCTTAAGAAGAGAAATCTCAAAATGAACTATAGAGAACCTTAGACAAAAAACTATAAAACCTTCCTTACAGAAATGCTACGCACACATGTAACTAAAAAACTGTCTTTAGCACAAACAAATACGATAGGAAATCTGGATAAAATAACAGCTAGACACCCAACCATTGCATCGTCTTAAGAAGAGAAATCTTAGAACAAACCATGGAAAACCCTATATAAAAAAAACCCATAAAACCTTTCTTGCAGAAACATGTGTCGAATATCGCAGATGTTTTTTTTGAGAAACTTAAGGATAAGCTAGACAGATTGCCGAGACCGAAAAGCTATAAAACGCATAAGGGACGATAAACATTAACAAACTTAGGAAAATGAAAAAAAAAACGTACTTTCCTAATATCTTGTAACAAGTTTCCCCGCACTCCTGTCAAAGTGCAGGGAGGAGTTTTGTCACCTTCGGCCTATCCCTCTCGAGAGTCATCCTTCGGGGCGCCAGTTGGTTCTTTAGGGCAACCAACAACCCACCTGAGCCTGAAACAATCCTTCCTTCAGGGAACGCTGTCTTGTTCCCCTGAATTTCGGACATCCATCTCTTCCTCCTCTCGGGCTCGCCAGAGGGACAGGGCGGCATATCCCGGCCGCTCAATCTCACCTCAGGGCTGGCTTCGCCGGTCCTAGGAGTTCGGGACTCCGTTCCGCCATCCCGGCCAGGAACGGAGGTTCTCCCCTTCCCCCAACACTCCCACAGGATGTTGGGTAAGGAGCGAGAACGATCGCTATCCAGGGGGACTCCAGATCCCGCTCAGGGTGTCTTCGCCTATGGAACAGGACGCCCCGCGATGGCCCTACGGCTCCTCCGGGCTGCGCGCCACTGCTCCACGGGCTCGACTCTCCCCCTCACGGCCTGAGTGCCTCCCCTCGATACCTCGGCTAGGATCCAGGGTACCCACGTACTCTCCTGGACTCCTACCGTTCCATTAGGGGTTCGGAATATCCCTGTTGGACTCTTCCTACTCCCCTCCAGGACGTCGGCGGCTTCGTCCCCGTCGACCACCGCAGGCCCACGCCTCACGATGTGGTCGGTCCGACGGCTCACGCACGACTCTCTGACTATTAAGTATTTCCCCATGATTCCTTTCCTGAGGATCATCCCTGTGGGCTGTCTCTCCCGCCTCGGAGTATCCCGGAGGGTACTCCACGACTTCCTGGGAGCGCCGGAACTTACATCCGGTCTTCCACCAGTCCCACCGGAACTCTCTTAGGCTCCGTTTTCCCCGGGGATACACAGCCCTGACAGTAGGCTCCTGTATCCCGGTTCCCACTTCGCCGCACGATCCAGGAATCTTGGGTCGAAACCTCTTTCCTGCATTTCTCCTCGAAATGCAGTTCCTTTCGTGATCTATATCTATCGTGATTCCCACGAATCCCGATAGATGTCGCCACGTAGTCTATCCGTGATCGATAACATTTTCATATTTATTCTGACGAGAATAAAGGGAACAGGGAATCCTGTTACAATCTGCATAACTCCTCCTTCGAAAAGGGCCATCACCCACGTATCGTAAGGACGACCAATCTTAGTTGACCAATAAACAAACTCCCACTTCAAAAACTATTGACCAATAAGAATTGAATAACTAGAAAAAAGGGACGAACCTAAGAAAAAGGAATAAGAATTTTAGGGAGAAGATCTAGAGTCGCAATTGCTTTTACTTCTCTACTTTGCTTCACTTCTGGTCCAGTCTCCGAACAGTATAGTCAGCCTTCTTGAAATAAAGTTCCTTACTAGTTGTCTTTACAATATTGGAAATAGTTCTTGAAACATTTTGTATAACCCAGTGAGTTAAAAGAATTTACGCGCAATTTATAAGTTAAAGAACCCCGAGTATCTCAATTCAAGAAAGGTGTATTTGTTTTTATAAAAAAGTAAACGTGAAATTCATTTATAATTGACTTAAATCTCATTTATACTCAATTGTTCAACGAAAACCAGGTATGTATAATATATTTCATTTACATTTCGACTAGATCTTTAATCCATCACCAACTCATCGAAAGTATCCACGCCCATCCCAGGCATTACATTTAGTTGTAAACCTAAAAAGGGCATCAGATAAGCAAACTAAAGGAGATACAAGTTAATACTTTCAATAGTTAACTATAATTTCCTCTAGTGCGAAAGCAACTTATCTGCATTTTAAGATTTCTCTTTCTTGCTATACGTCTTTCTTTATAAATTCGTATACCTGATAACGGGGATCATAACACAGTATTGATAATATATCTTGCGCAATACTATTTTCGGTAAAAGGGTTTTGAATTGATTCAAGGGCACTTTTAGAGTCTGTGCATATTAAGTAATTCTTATTACAATTTTCACTGATATATGTTACAGCTTTAAGTAATGCATATAGTTCTGCTGTGTGAATTGAGGTATTTATGTTCAGTGTCCATTTTCTTTGGAATGATTATTTAATATTGCACAGCCCGCTCCATGTTTTGTTTTGGAAGCATCAGTGTATATTATTTGATCTTCTGTATAATTGGAAGTTATTGATTTGAATAAAACTTTATAAATGTCATGTGGTGTTTCTTGTTTTTTAAAGTCGTAATTTTCTGTTTCTAAATATGGTTTTTTAAGAATCCATGGTGGGATATTATTATGTATTCTTTTATGTGTGTCCTGTATTTTAATATTATATAATTTCTGAAATTCCATAAGCCTTATTAGTAAAGGTCTTGTTCTGCTAGGTTGTTTTTTATATTCAAAAAAATTCTTCCAATGTTTGAATATAAGAAAATTAGGATGAGTAGGAGATGAATTGATTTTAGTGGTGTAATTTAACATGAATACTTCTCTTCTATATTTTAGTGGTAATACTCCTGTTTCTGCACATAATGAGTAGTAAGGACTAGTACGGTAGGCTCCAGTTACAAATCTTAAAGATGTACATTGTATTGTATCTAGTTTTTTTAGGAGATGTTTTCGGGCAGAAGAATATATGACACAACCATAGTCCATTTTCGATAGGATAATAGATTTAAATATTTTTAACATTGTTTCGAAGTCAGCTCCCCATTTAATGTTTGATAGTGTTTTTAAAATGTTCAAGCTTCTCTTACATTTTGTTGTTAAACAATCAATATGAGATTTCCATGTTAGTTTTTCGTCCAATATCATTCCCAGAATTTTGATTTCCGTTGTATATTGAATTTCATATTTTTTTAGATATAATTTTGGTTTTCCTTTTTCTTTATCTTTAGGCCTTTTTTTCCTATGGAATTCTATGCATTTAGTTTTAGTTGTTGAAAAATCGAAGCCAATAGCCTCTGCGTTAGCTGTTATAATATTTATTGTATTTTGTAAATGTTTTCTTTGTTCTTCTATACAAATTGCACATGAATAAATAATTATATCATCGACATATTGACTACTTTTTATAATCGGGTGTATATTTTTAGTTATTTCGTTGACTGCGATGAGGAATAAAGTAATACTTAAAACTGATCCTTGAGGAATACCATTTTCTTGTATCCGTGCCCTGGAGATTGTGTTGTTAATTTTTACTTTAAATATACGTTTTTCGAGAAAACTTTTAATAAATGCTACCATTCTACCATTTAAACCCCATTTAATTAGGTCGAAGAGCTATATATTTTTTCGAAATAATCAGCGAAGGCTTCAGCTATATCACTTTCATTTGTAATAATTTGGTTGTCTATTTCTAAAATGGGTAATTTTGTGGAAAATTTTTTACCTGTTATTGCTCTAATTTTTTTCCATATAATTTGTATTGGTGTGTCTTTATTAATGGTAGAAACATATTCTTCCCAAGACTTTCGTTTACTTTCTAATATTTTTTTTCGTGCTATTACCCGTAGACGTTTAAATGCTATTAGATTTCCAAGATTAATATTTTTTTCAGTTTTCTAAAGGCTCTTTTTTTCTCTTTTATAGCGGTTTCCACTTCCTTATTTCACCATGGTACTGTAGATTTCTTAAATGATGTTTTACTTTGGGGGATACTTAAATCTGCTGCATGTATAATTTTATCTGTTAATTGTTTTATATTGGTATCAATATCTTCAGTCATGTTAATAGGTGTACATTTTTGGCGAAATATTTTCCAATCGGCTTTTTTAAATTGTATTTTTTTGATTGTTGTATGTTAATGTTAGTCCCCGATATCTGTATTGATATTGGATGATGATCTGAGAATAAATTATCCTCTAAAACACTCCAGCAGAAGCGATGAGCGATTTGTGAAGATAATATTGTTAAATCAATACAAGAGAAACAGTTGGATCTTGAATTATTATATGTACCATTTCCATTATTAAGGATAGTTAAATAAAAATTATTTATTATATTTTCAACCTTCTTTCCACTCTTATCTGTATGAGCAGAGCCCCATAATTTATTATGTGAGTTAAAATCTCCCAGAATTATATATGGAGTTGGTAGTTGTATTATAATGTTGTTTAAATCATTTTCATTCCAATTATTATTCGGTAAATAGATATTACATATAGTTACTTTAAGAGGGAATTTTATTTGTACTGCAATAGCTTGTAATTCTGTTTGTATGTGAATTATATTATGAGGTATATTTTGCCATAACATAATTGCAACACCTCCTTTTGCTCGGTTTACATAATTATCATCTTTTCTATAAATTTCATATGATTTTATGTTAATATTATCTGTATTTTTTAAATGTGTTTCTTGTAAGCAAATACAAAAGGGGTTTGTTTCTTTGATTAATACTTGGAGTTCTGACCAATGATACATACAGCCATTACAATTCCATTGTAGAATGTTCATTTGATTTTTATTTTATTGTTTAAACCTATATTTTTCTTCTATTAGAAACGTTAATTATTATATCTTTGGGTAAAGAAAGATTCATTGTCATTTTTTATGACCACTGTTATTTGTAATATCGTCAATTTCTATGTCTGATGAGTCACAAGTTTTTAATGTTCGTGTGTTTTTATTTGTTTTAGATGTGCTAGGAGTATCCAACATTTTAGCACTATCAATAGGTGATGTGAAGATTTCTTCATCAGAGTTTGTACCAACTTCATCAGAGTTTGAACCATTTTTACCAGATCCTATTGTTCTATAGTTAAAATTGTTATTTCTACTAGAATTTTTATTGCTTTGTTTCAATTTCTGAGTAGAAATTTGCCTTTTAATTAATTTATACTTTTCTGTTGATAGATTCGATATATTAGGTTGTTTTTCTTTTGATAATAGATTTTTACTTTTACTTCTGTTATTGTTAATAAGAACTGATGTGGGAATAGGGTTCACCAATTCACTATTTGTTACACTACAGTAAGAATTAATAACATTCAGGTTCTTAAGTTTATCTTCTAATATGTTCTCAATAGTAGATTTTATAACTGGTATCAAATTTGTTATCAGTTGATTAATATCAAGGTTGGTACTATTATTATTATGTTTTGGAGTTGAAGCTGCCTGAGAAAAAGTAAGGGGTAAAGTATTGCGTTTTGTTTTAAAAAAATTTCTTTTTGGATTCGGATAATATGGTCTTACAGATATAGATAAGTATCCTATTTTTAGACGTTTTGGCAACACAGTTGTATTAAAAATTACAATGCAAGATGTGGAATTCTCTCTAATGTTGTTCTTAATAGTTGTGATTCTTTTAATATCCTTTACATTTTGTGTTTTCAGGTTTTCTAGCATATCTATATCCGAACAGTTTAAAAGCACAGGCGAGCTTATAATTCCTCTGCATTCGTTAAGTGATCGATGTGGTTCGATTAAAACATCATATTCTTGAAATTTTGTCATTTTCGTTATTTTTGTAAATTGTTCTTTATTAAATATATTAACTAATAAACACCCTTTAACTTTTTTAATATTTTGAACTACTCCAATTTCGTGGTTAATTATTTTTTCTATAACAAATGGACTAATTTTTTCGAAATTTCCTTCTTTCATTTTAATCATTAGGTATTTGAGAAAGTTTCCGCATATATCATTTTCATTTTCCAGGTCTATTTTTTTAGAAGTAGACACTTCTGTGAATTTGCGCTTTTGTTTCATTGGTAGTCCCACGAGTAGGGTCGGAAAGAAAGACACAGAGAGGAGTAGAGCCACCATACTCCTCCCGGGCATTTAAAAAAATTGTTACAGGATCGCCAATCAGCTGTAACAACCACGAAATCACCTTTTTTCATCACGAAAAAGTTCGATTCGGACCACTCTAACTCGAGAACGTAACCTCCGATATCGATGTTTGGTGAGCCAAAATGCTTCATTCACACTCCCTAGTAGAGCTGCAAAACCAGTTTCGATCGATTCGATGGATTTCAAGAAATCACCTTTTTTCATGATGAAGAAGTTCGATTCGGACCCCTCTAACTCGAGAACGGAACCTCCGATATCGATGTTCGGTGAGCCAAAATGCTTCATTCACATTCCCCAGTAGTGCTGCAAAACCAGTTTCGATCGATTCGATGGATTTCAAAAAATCACCTTTTTTCATCATGAAAAAGTTCGACCCCGCAGGAGCAACTGATGTGTGCAGTTTTTTGGGAGTTAGCGTTCCCACGGACCTGAGCTTACACACACATACACAAACACTTACTCACTCACTTACCCTCTCATTTTCCCTTTCATACGCTAACACTCATACACGTTCATACACACTCATATTAAAACATATACACTAACACTACACTTTTACACATTTACACATTTATACATTGGTCCCAGACTAAGCTGTACCTACGTGGTGATAGTCGGCGTTTTATTCGCCTAGCAGGGGGGATTTTTTACCCTGTTTTGAACGTGGCCTTGTAGTGATTGGCGATCCTACATTAGATTTAAATGCCCGGGATATGCAAGGCGGCTCTGCAGACCTCTGTGTTCTTTTTTTCCGACCATACTCGTGGGAATGATATGAAGATTAAAAGAAAGCTTTCTCCTGAACTGCCTACTTGAAAAAAAATAGGCCTGGATACGGTTAAAGAAAGGTGTTCGCGATAATAAATGCAGAAAATAATACACTTTTCTCACATTGTCATTTTTATATAGTTCATTTATTAATCCTCGTTTGTTCGTTATAGTTTACGACTAAAATTGTCGTTGGATGCACTTGCGCGTGATCGCTTATCGAACGATGTGTTTCGTCTATCGTCTTATACGAGAAAGCGTGTGGAACCCGATTCTCCTATCCTCCGACTGCCTTGGTCGCTCCCCGCACCTCTCCGAACGCTTGGAAATTTGTAATAATACCGCGGTTTCCTTTTATCATTCGGATAATGCTTTGTGGGGCCCCACTTTCATACGTCCGGCTAAGGCACGACCGAGAGCGACAGACTATTGGGTTTGATAAGAGTCGGGTCCCTTTTGTTCATGGGTTTTGCCTTAATTGTGGCGGCTCTTTGGAATCTCGCAATTCGTCATGCGAGTCATGGCCTGTTGTACATACTCCCCGCGTTGAGAGTGTAGCGATCAATCACGCAATTTTGAAATGTGCCATCGATTGTAGCGAATATGATTACAAGTATAAGTGTGTTCGTTACATAATGGCGTAATGCAGTGTAATTAACTGCGATAAATATGAAAAAAAAAAAACATAAGATATCATATAATTGTTGATTTTGAGGTTGTCTCATGTTCGATAGGTAGTGGACAAACATATTGTACGCCTCTTTTTGCAAGTCCTGTGGACGTTTGTAACGTTACGACTCGGATGACACCATCATCGCCAGGTTTTACTTCTGTTACGCGTCCTAATTTCCATTGCGAACATGGAAGGTTTTTGTCTTTGATTAGAACCAAAGCACCTATTTGAATGTTTGGTTTGCCCTTGGTCCATTTGTTCCTGGTCTGGAGTTCGTTGAGATATTCAATATGCCACCTTTTCCAAAAGTCCTGTCGTACTTTAGTCAGATGATGCCACACTGTCAGTCTGTTGGCTGGTGTATCTGAAAAATCTTCCTCAGGCAAGGTGTTAAATGGTTTACCGGTAAAGTATTGTCCCGGTGATATAGCTTGTAGATCATTCGGATCTGAGGATAAAGGCAATATGGGTCTGGAATTGAGTACACCCTCGATTTCAATGACGAACGTGTTCAACTCCTCTAGAACGAATAATGCATCTCCCACCACGCGTCGAAAATGGTGTTTAAAGACGCGAACTGTCGCTTCCCACAGGCCTCCAAAGTGAGGAGCTGCGGGCGGTATGAAATGCCATTGAATTTTGTAACTAATGGCGAAATTGTTTATCGAAGTTTTATGTTCCGGTGTGTTGAGTACTGAGTACAACTCCCTTAGCTGATTGTTCGCGCCCACAAAATTTGTGCCGTTATCGGAATAAATGTGTCTTGGTTCGCCGCGCCTTGCTATGAATCTTCGCAAAGCGCCTATAAAACCTTCGGAAGTTAGATCAGATACCACTTCCAAATGTACCGCTTTGATCGACATACAGACGAAGATGCACACGTATACTTTTAGCTTGTTTCGGTTACGAAATTTCCTTTCCTTTATGAAAAAGGGACCGCAAAAATCTAACCCAGTATGCTCAAACGGCGTGGTGAGTGTTACCCGGTGTGACGGCAAATTACCCATTTTATAAGTGTCAGAATCGGCTTTGTATTTGAAGCACGTTATGCATTTGTGTAAAACCTTCTTTACCTGATCTCTCCCGCCGGTTATCCAAAACTTGTGCCTGATGTTGTATAAGGTGGTTTGCACTCCGGTGTGGAAGAACTTTACATGGACATCTCGTACTAGGCAAGAGATCAAATGCTGATGTCTTGGAAAGAGTATAGGGTGTTTTTGATCAAAGGATAGTTGTGCTCGTTTGATTCGTCCTCCTACCCTAATTATGCCAAATTCATCGATGAATGGATTTAATTTGTCATAAGTGCTGTGCTTCGCATTGCTCTTATCTTTAAGTGTTTTCATTAAGTCGGGATAAGTGAAGTGTTGTAATAGCCTGATTACGTGTCTCTCGGTTTCATCAATTTCTGTCGGGTTCAAAGGACCGCGTCTCTTGATTGGTTTGACGAAACGGCGACAGTAGGATATTACTCTCAACATTTTATTGTATGAAGAAAATCTATCGAAGATATCGAGTTCCTCATTCATGCTGACTAAGCAGATTTCCTTCTTGAGTTCCGGCACACTTTGAGGAGTTACCACCGGTATCGGCCATGCTGATTCTGGTTTGTTTAACCAATGAGGTCCATGTACCCATGTCTTATTCTTTATGAAGTCATGTGGAAGCTGCCCCCTTGATAGAGCATCTGCTGGATTGTCCTGAGTCTTAACGTGTCGCCAATCCGCATTTTTGGCGATTTCCTGAATCTTGGTTACGCGATTCGCGACGTAAGTTTTTAATTTGGACGGTGAGGTGTTCAACCAATGCAGGACAATGGATGAATCACACCAGAAAATTACGGTATTCGGCTTATGACACTCGATGATCCTTGTTATCTCTGTGTACAATTGGGTTAATAATAGTGCTCCATTCAATTCCAATCTCGGAATTGTAGTTGGTTTTAAAGGTGCCACTCTTGATTTCGCGCTTAGAATGTTGGTGTAAACTCTGCCACCTTTATCTCGCGACCTAATGTACACACATGCCCCGAATCCTATTTTGCTGGCATCGCAAAAACCGTGTAGCTGTATTTCCTTGCAGTCCGATATTATTAATTTACGATCGAACGCGATTTGATCTAATGATTGCCATTGATTGACGAATTTCGACCACATCCCATATATATGTTGTGGAAGCGTTTCATCCCAATGTACGCCCGAACGCCATATTTTTTGCATGAGACCCTTCAAATGGAGGATAATCGGCCCCAAAAGCCCTAGAGGGTCATATATCTTGGCGATTTCGGATAAAATTGATCTCTTTGTCGGATTTGCCTTAAAGGATACGTGATTCGGCGTGTAAATTAATTTGTCGCTCGAAGCGTCCCATGCGATGCCCAATGTTTTTAATGTAGGATTGATTTTTAAGACGAAATTAGGGTGGATCATCTCCGCGGGTAAATCATTAATGATTTGTGGCTCGTTTGTTGCCCATTGCCTAATAGTGAAGCCTCCGCGATTTAAAAGGGCTATCACTTCATCTCTATTTTCCCGCGCTCTTTGTATACTATTTGCTCCGGTCAATAAATCATCCACATAGAAATGTGATTTAACTATTTTAGCGGCATTGGGAAACTCGAGTCGTTCGTCGTCGGCTAGTTTTGCTAAGGTGCGAGTCGCTAAATAAGGGGATGAGGACACTCCGAACGTAAGCGTATTTAGCTGGAATGTCCTTAATTCTCCGTGTACGCGCCACAATACTCTCTGGAACTTTCTATCACTTTCGTCTACCCAAATCTGTCGGTACATTTTTTCGATGTCCGCGGTGACGACGAAATCATACGTAATGAACCGTATTAAATGTGTCGTTAATGAATCCTGTATAGTTGGTCCTACTAACAATAAATCATTCAATGATACTCCCTTGCCGGTCTTTGCCGACGCGTCAAAAACTATCCGAAGTTTGGTAGTGTGACTGGAATCTTTGTACACCGCGTGATGCGGCATGTAATAACCTCCCGATACCGGATCTTCAACAAGAGACATATGACCCAGTTTGATGTATTCTTCGAAGACCCTGGTGTACTCCTTTCTTAAATTTTCATTCGCGAAGAGTTTACGTTCTAACATGTTGAATCGTATTATCGCCATTCTACGCGAATCGGCTATATCTACGGGAGTTTCACGAAAGGGCAGTTTAACTATGTACTTCCCGGTTGCATCGCGATCGACGTTCGTTAAGAAATGTTCCTCGCATTTGACGTCTTCTACTGTATTCTGTTCAATGGGTGCAACCTCTTCGGTTTCCCAGAATTTTGTTAATAATGTTTCGAACTTGGATAGATGAAAGGTAAAATTGTCAGTCACTGAATCAGATAAATTGCCTGCTACTATCCAACCTAATAGTGTTTTTTGTAGTAATATTTCATTATCATCACGTGATAAATCTATTTGACCCATAGAAAATAATGAAAAGGTAGTACCGGCTCTAATTAAAACATCGACCGGACGCGGTAGATGGAATTCCGCATCTGCTAATTTTATGTTGGGTGGTATGTTGATTCTTTCTCTCGGAAAAACTTCGGATGGAACTAAGCCGGTTATTTTTGGTAATACTAAACATGGTAGTACTCTTTTGCAGTCACGATAAGTAGATCGCATGGATAATTTGATAGCGCCATGCGCTTTCGTGCTCAAGTTATCAACCGTTCGAATCGGAACCGAAACCGGGGTGATGTTTAACCCTAGTTTTTTTATCAATGCGTCTGTTACAAAATTAGACGTCGATGCCGTATCTAAGAGAGCGCGACATTTTACTAATTTATGGTTCACATCGCGTATGAGTATGATCGCTGTCGCTACTAGATGCGGATTGGGTATGTGATCGGACGATGTGTTGACCTGATGATCCTTCGCGTTCGATCCCAGTCAAATCTCCTTACCTTCGGCAGATTCTGTGGGTTTGGCAGCACTAATCTGTGGTTCATCTTGCTTATGCAATAAAGTATTGTGTTTCTTGCCGCATATCATGCACCCGTTTAATTTGCATGGTTTTCCTTTGTGCGAGCGCATGCAATTATAACACAGTTTGGCCTGCCTTATCAGGTTGAGTCGCTCATTAACCTTTAATCCCTTAAAGGTTTCACATCTAAATAAAGGGTGGCCTGTACCCTTGCAGGCCACGCAGTTTTGCGCCGCGTTGACCGCGAATGTATGCATGGTACTCGGACGGCATTTCCTTTTATGTGGTGTCTCATTTCGCGATTCTTCGCCGTTGGCTGTTCGAATTCGCTCCCTCCTTGAAATGTTTACTGCGCATCTATATATAAATTCGTACATTGATCCTAATGTTGGATATTCATCGTGATTCAAAGTCATTTCCCATTGACTCAACGTGGACCTTGGCAATTTAGTTTCTAATAGATGAACCGCGATCTCCGGCGCGACCGATACTCCCAACGATTCTAATGACGCGATGTGCTGCTGCATGTCATCAGCTAAATTGGATAATCCCTTAGATGATTCTCTTTCCACTATTGGTAGGTTGAACATCGCGGTTAAATGTTTAGATACAAGAACGCGTTTGATTTCGTAAGCCCGTTCTAATATTTCCCACGCCCTTTTGTAATCCGTATCATTCGCTGCGAATAGACTAATTTTGTGGGCTGCATCACCGACCAACGCCGATTTCAAGTAATGAAGTTTATTAATTTCTGATAGATCCGTGCGCGCATCGATTAACCCGTGGAACGCGTTCTTGAACGATAACCATTTTTCGTACGTGCCGTCAAAAATGGGTAACTTTATGTCCGGTAATTTTATTAAACCTTTGTTCGAATTCGCAGCGTTGTTTGATTCGATAGTCGGTTCACTGCTAACCGTGGCCGAGGAATTGGTTGTTTCTGACGCGTCTATTAGTTTTCCGACTCTACTAGCGACATTATAGAATCGTTCTTGAATCGAATCAAACTCGGCTTGATGTGTGTCGTTTGCATCTAATGTCATTAGTTCATCGAATAATTCCTCGAAATTATGATATAAGTCTGTTAGCCGTTTCATACGCAATTTCACAACCGTTTCATCCACCTCGTCTCGATCGATGATATTCACTAAGATAGTCAATTGTGATTTTAAGGCAGTGCGCTTTTGTAAAATTAATTTTATGCGTTCTGCCATTGTCACGGCTGATATTTCCGAATGAATACTTTACCCTTCGACGAAGTTCACCGTACTCTGTTGAAATTCTTGGTTCTATGTCTAATAAATGTTCTCGTTCAGCACCCTAGCAGCTCACCATGCAATTCAGATTTGCAGATCACACTCGTAATCCAGGGGTCGTGAGTTCAAACCTCACAGGAGGCACCAAAATGTTCGCGATAATAAATGCAGAAAATAATACACTTTTCTCACATTGTCATTTTTATATAGTTCATTTATTAATCCTCGTTTGTTCGTTATAGTTTACGACTAAAATTGTCGTTGGATGCACTTGCGCGTGATCGCTTATCGAACGATGTGTTTCGTCTATCGTCTTATACGAGAAAGCGTGTGGAACCCGATTCTCCTATCCTCCGACTGCCTTGGTCGCTCCCCGCACCTCTCCGAACGCTTGGAAATTTGTAATAATACCGCGGTTTCCTTTTATCATTCGGATAATGCTTTGTGGGGCCCCACTTTCATACGTCCGGCTAAGGCACGACCGAGAGCGACAGACTATTGGGTTTGATAAGAGTCGGGTCCCTTTTGTTCATGGGTTTTGCCTTAATTGTGGCGGCTCTTTGGAATCTCGCAATTCGTCATGCGAGTCATGGCCTGTTGTACAAAAGGGAAATGATTTATTTTCCAAAATTTCTAGTGATTAGAGGACTTAATGACTCTTTTGAGAAAATTAGTCCATTTATTATTGATAAGGTTATTTCTAGGGAAATTGGATCTGTGGAAGAAATTAGAAAGATTAAAGGAGGATTATTAGGTAAAGTCATTACAAGTGAACAATCAGCTAATTTACAAAAACTTGCTAAATTTGAAAATTTTGATGTCGTGGTTGAACCTCATAGATCACTTAACCAGTGTAAAGGTGTCATTTCTTTTCCTGAATTACTAAATTGTTCAATGGATGAATTACTAAGCAATTTGAAAGATCAGGGTATATCTGATATTAGAAGAATCTCCACGTTTAAGAATGGGATAAAAGAGGATACATCTTCTTGTGTACTAACTTTTAACTCTCTAGTTTGACCAAAAAGAGTTAAAATTGGCTATCTCTCTGTAGCGATTCGACAATATTACCCGGTAACCCTTAAAATGTTTTAGATGTCAGGCTTTTGGACATACCTCTATTAATTGTAAGAACAAAGAAATCTGTGCTTGTGGATATAATCACCTAAAGGATGTACCTTGTGAAGAACCGTTTATTTGTGTCAATTGCAAACAACACCACCACTCAAGGTCGAAGGAATGCCCTATATATAAAGAGGAAGTGGCTATTACTAAATTAAAAATTGATAACAACTTGTCGTATTTTGCAGCAAGGAAAAGATTTAAAGAATATAATAAATCTTATTCATATTCTCAAGTGGTATCTACACCTAAGAATGATTATAAGTTAGGAGAGAATCTGCTCTCTACTCTGTTACCGGCTATAACTTCGGTTATTGAAAATATTCTTGATAAAAAATTACAATCACTCTCACATGCCCCGGATGCTGCTATTGTTTCTGGTAACAAGCCTTTATTGGCAAATACTATACCTACCTCTGTTTTAATAAATAATAATAATAAATCTGATAGCCATAAACAAATTAAAGAGAATAAAAAAAGTACTGAATTGCCAGGATTGTCATGGGAAAAGGTAGAAATTGTAAAAAAGGGTATATCAAATAATAGCAGGCAGAAGCGTCTTTCTTCCCCTTTTTCTTCTTGTAACAAACCTGGTAATAGTAAAGATGATGGTAATAGTTATAGAGCCAAGAAGAATGTAGCTCCTCAATCTTTGGATAAAGATAAAACTGATGATCGGAGGGCAGATATATTATCATTTAGTACAAAAGAATACAATTCATCTTCTTCTGATATGGAGACGGAAGAAGTAATATCTACAGCAAAGAAGTAAATTATCGTCTCATATAGAATTTCCAATATTTTATGAATATCTTACAATGGAATTGCAACGGGTTTTTTACTCATTTACCTGAATTACAAATTTTGATTGCTGAACATAAACCATTCTGTCTTTGTCTCCGGGAGACCCATTTTAAGATAAATGATCTTCCTAAATTGAAAAGTTTTGAGGCCTTTAGAAAAGATGTAATTACAACAGGACGTGCTAAGGGAGGTGTAGCAATTTTTATATCTAAAGATATTCCTCATAAATATGTGCCTATCCAATCCCATCTTCAGGTTGTCGCTATTGAAATCAAATATCCTATTAAAACCACAATTTGTAATATCTATTTACCGGATTACAAATGGAACAAACAAGATATCGACCACATTCTAAGACAACTCCCCACTCCATTTTGAATAGTCGGCGATTTCAATTCTCATAATTGTCTATGGGGGTCTCGCTATACAGACACTGGTGGTAGAAAAATTGAAAAAATTATAAACGATTTAGATTTAATAATTATAAATACGGGAAGCAGTACTCACTTTAGTTCCTTAAATAATAAATCCTCTTGTATAGATTTATCTTTAGTTTCGCCTCAAATAGCACACAAGTTTTTATGGAATGCAGACGAAGATATACTCTATTCAGATCATCACCCTATTACTCTAACAATTGCGAACAATATTGAAGACTCACACACTGAATCAAAATACAACATAAATAAAGCCGACTGGCCTAAATTTAGATCAAATTGTACAAAATTTGTTGAAACATAAAACATAGATGAAAACGTCGATAATCTGACAGCTACAATTTTGAAGGCAGCTAATTTGAGTATACCCCAATACAATAGCAGACAAGATAGACAACACAACGCAAAAGTTCCTTGGTGGAATAATGATATTGAAATTGCTACACTTGATAAAAAAAGGGCTCTAAGAAAATTAAAAAAATATCCTACTCTAGAGAACCTTATAACTTTTAAACGATTGCGTGCTATGGCACGTAGACTTATCGTTGAAAGTAAAAAAAAATCCTGGCAATCATACGTATCTAAAATAAACGTAGACACACCCACCAAGGAAATTTGGAGCAAAATAAGAGCTATATCTGGTAAAAAATTTCAAAAAGAGAAGATAATACTAAAGAATGGAAATCAATTAATTACGGATTCGTATGAGTTAGCAAATACGTTTGCAGATTATTTTGAGGAAACCAATAGCTCGGCACATTACTCTGATGAATTTAAAAAAATTAAAACGGAAATGGAAAAAATAAGTATAGTCTTTGAAGAAGACAACGAAACGGACTATAATTGTAAATTTACTTTTGATGAACTTAATCATGCTCTAGAAAAGAGAAAAAATTCTTCAGCAGGTCCTGATGGTATACCCTACCAAATAATACGTGAATTATCAGTAGATTTTAAATCTCAAATTTTGAACCTTTTTAATTCGATCTGGATTAAGGGACATTATCCGACCAAATGGAAAGAGGCTATAATAATACCAATTCTCAAACCACAGAAAGATCGTAATTCCGTTAATAGTTACCGCCCTATCTCCTTAACATGCTGTCTTAGTAAAATATTTGAAAAAATGGTCAGTACAAGACTATTCTGGTTGTTAGAGTCAAGAAATCTAATATCTAGTCATCAAATGGGTTTCCGAAAAAATAGATCCATACTAGATCAACTCGTCTTATTAGAAAACAGTATACAAAATAGTTTTATAGATAAAAAACACTTGATAGCTATTCATCTTGATCTGGAGAAGGCGTATGACACAACTTGGCGATATAACATTTTAAGGAATCTATTTAATTGGGGACTAAAAGGAAGATTACCCAGGTTGATACAATCTTTTCTTGCAAACCGAAATTTTTCTGTAAAGGTAAATGGAATTTTTTCCACTGTTCGTGTGCAAGAAAATAGTGTTCCCCAAGGATCCATTCTGAGTATCGCTCTCTTCCTAGTTGCGGTTAATGAATTGCCTAAATGTGTGGATAGAAGTGTTTCAGTCTGCCAATATGTAGATGATATTATCATTTACAAATCATCTTCTTCCCTAGAAACTACCAATATAACATTACAAAATTCAATTAACAAAATCTTACAGCAAGCAAACAGTACAGGATTTGCTTTCTCAATTCTTAAAACGTCAAGTATATGTTTTAATAGATTGCGCAGTAAACTAGTACCTAAATTGTATATGGGAAATAGAGAAATTCCAATCAAATCTGAAATCAAATTTTTGGGTGTAATTTTCGATCATAAACTTAATTGGAGACCTCATATTAACAACCTAATTATAAGATGCAAACACGACATAAACATCTTAAAAATATTATATAATACTAACTGGGAACTGATTCAGATACAATGACTAAAATATATTTTATGTTGATTTTATCTAAAACTGACTATGGATGTATAGCTTACTCATCAGCTAGAAAATCGTTATTACGAAAATTAGACTCAATCCAATGTACATCCCTAAGATTAGCTTTGGGTGCTTTCAGAACTAGCCCATAGCTGGCGTTATGCTCAAAAACAGGAATAATGCCCTTGAAACACAGAAGAAATTTATTTCAACTGAATTATGCAGCAAAGATTAGATCAATGAAAAACCACCCAAATTATGGAAATTTTAAATATTACAATAGGTTTGGTGAATATATTAAAAGGCCCTCAGCCACAAGACCTAGTCCTATTAGATATTTTGAAGTAACAAAAAATATGCAATTCCAAATTCCGATAACACATATCCAAACTAATTTGTCCATACCTCCTTGGATATTAAAAATACCAGATATTTTAACAGACAATTTCAATTTAAAAAAGAATGAGACCCCAACAAATATCTTTAAAGTTATTTTTTACACATTAACGGAGAGTTATAATTCTGAAAATATAATTTATACTGATGCATCCAAAACAAATCAAGGAAGCGGATGTGCTATAACCAACAGAATCTTCAAAAAGAAATGGAAATTACCCGAATATATATCAATATATACGGCAGAAATGTTTGCCATCCATCAAGCAATTTTACACATTAAAAACAGCCCTGCTGGATCTTATTTGATATGTACAGACTCCAAGAGCTCCCTATTAGTAATAAAAGACATATATACTGATAATATTATTATCCAACTTATTTTAATAGAAATATATTTTTTTCATATAAAAGATACAAATATCAAACTTATGTGGATTCCCTCCCACATCGGCATACCAGGTAATGAATTGGCTGATCAACTGGCCAAGGAAGCAACTCTGAATAATCAAATAACTGATAACCAATTACAAACTCCTTTTTTCGATATTAAGAAACTTATACTATCCAAAATAAAAGACAAATGGAATACAGAATGGACGGAAACTATAGCCCAATTATCCGAAATTAAAATGAATACAGACAAGACCAAATGGACAAACTCAATTAAGCGTAATATCCAAGTTAAGTTAACACGATTGAGAATAGGCCATACAAATATGACCTCAAAATACATGCTCTGTAATGAAGATAAGCCTATATGTACCACTTGTAACAAGAATCTAAATGTTAAACACATATTACTAGAATGCAAATTATATAACAAAGATAGGAAAATATTATAAAAAGTAGGAGAACTAAAAGACACTTTGAGACACAGCTAATAATAAAGCTATAACTAAATTTGTCAAATATTTAATGTCAATAAATCTATGGAATAAAATCTGAGGCAATAATGCTACTAGAGTTAATAATTATCAGTTAATTAATACATAATATTTTAAAAGAAACCTTAAACGGCTAATGACCTATAGCAGTTGAAGCCGTATAGTACAAAAAAAAAAAAAAAAGTTGGATTCGGACACCTCTAACTCGAGAACGGAACCTCCGATATCGATGCTCGGTGAGCCAAAATGCTTCATTCACACTCCCTAGTAGTGCTGCAAAACCAGTTTCGATCGATTCGATGGATATCAAAAAATCACCTTTTTTCATCATGAAAAAGTTCGATTCGGACCCCTCTAACTCGAGAACGGAACCTCCGATATCGATGTTCGGTGAGCCAAAATGCTTCATTCACACTCCCTAGTAATGCTGTAAAACCAGTTTCGATCGATTCGATGGATTTCAAAAAATCAACTTTTCTCATCACGAAAAAGTTCGATTCGGACCTCTCTAACTCGAGAACGGAAAGTCCGATTTTGACGTTCTTGACGCCAGAATGCTCAGTTTGCATTTTCCAGTCTAGATGCGTGACAACTTTTAGTCTATCTGTTCATAAAAAAGATGAATTTCTGAAATTGAACTCATAGGATTAAATTGACATTGCATCCGTATTCAGGAATGCAAACTGTTCGAGGTCCGTGACCTCGGGCATTGCGTGAAGATGGGCGCAGATTCTGCACGACGCCGCGACCGTCACAGACGGCGTAGCGCCGCCGAAAATAATTGAACTTTGCTTAATGAGGGAGAGATTGGTCGCTAGGGCTAACACTAGCCGTCTCTCATTGCACCCTTGTGAACGATAGGGTACGGTCGATAGCGTTAGTCTTAATTAATATCCTGTATTCTTTGCATTAAGTACCTATATTTGGTATTGCGCTGCGACAAGCGATCTCTGTCCTTCAGGATCCTTGTGATCATTTGTGAATTATTCCCTTTGTGAGTCCTGGAAGTGGCTGTGTGCCCTGAGGTGGAGTGTGGCTGCCGCTGGGCAAATCTGACGAGTGGCGTCAATTCTTTTCGTGTGATGCGGATGGATCAAATGCCCTAAGCTTGATAACCGCTTGCCCAGGACCGCGCGGCACTCGCGGGGAGCGCCCCTTCATAGCTGCGTATTAGGTAGTAGACCTCAGCGGAATTCTCTGTAAGCGCAATATTTTCCTTTGTATCTCTTTCCCACAGTGTCTTCTTCTGTATCTTCTGCATTCTGTATCTTGCTTTCACTTGAGACTTTGTGGCTTTTTCCTCCGTCACTTGCCGACGGAGGTTTTTTAGGCCTTAGCTTCCTCCTCTGCCTAAATCTTGTTTTAGATCCATGCAATTAGACTCAATATTGATTTGCATTGCATTTCGAGTAGAGATAGCTTCTGGCTTTTCCTCCACCATTTGCCGGTGGGGGTTTTTATGCCCTGCTCTCCTCTTTGCTTATCTCATTCCATAAGCCCGGTTTTTCCTTACACCCTTCTGGTGGGGTTTTCCGAGGCTAGGCCTTCTGCATTAAACCTTTCCTGGATAAAATAAATATCATTTTATTTCCTAACCATTGTTGGCTCAATCCTTTCCTTCCCATCCTGATAAACTAACTCACGCACTTGGTGTGCATAAGAACCTTGCACGAACACAAACTGAGCATTCTGGCTTTAAGAACGTCAAAATCGGACTTTCCGTTCTCCAGTTAGAGAGCACCGAATCGAACTTTTTCAATGCAAAAGTGATTTCTTATAATCGAACGAATTGATCGTAATTGGCTTTGCAGCACTACTAGGGAGTGCGAATGAAGCATTTTGGCATATAGAACATCAAAATCGGGTGTTCCGTTACCGAGTTAGAGGACTCCAGATCAAAATTTTTCAATAAAAAAAGGTGATGTTTGAAATCGAAAGCATTGATCGAAATTGGCTTTGCAGTTCTACTAGGGAAAGCAAATGAAGCATTTTGGCTTAGAGAACATCAAAATCGGATGTTCCGTTCTCGAGTTAGATGGCTCCGAATCGAACTTTTTCAATGAAAAAGTTGATTTTTTGTAATCGAACGAATTGATCGAAATTGGTTTTGCAGCACCACTAGGGCATGCGAATGAAGCATTTTGGCGCATAGGACTTAAAAATCGGAGTATCCCATATCGAGTTAGAGGACTCCAAATCGAACTTTTTCAATGCAAAAGGTGATTTTTTGAAATCGAAGAAATTGATCGAAACTGGTTCGGCAGCACTACTAGGGAATGCGAATGAAGCATTTTGGCGCATAGAAAATCAAAATCGGATGTTCCGTTCTCGAGTTAGTGGGTTCCAAATCGATCTTTTTCAATGCAAAAGGTGATTTTTTGAAATGGAACGAATTGATCGAAATTGACTTTGCCACACTACTAGGGAATGCTAATGAAGCATTTTGGCGCATAGAACGTCAAAATCGGAGTATCCCATATCGAGTTAGGAGGCTCCGAATCAAAATTTTTCAATCCAAAAGGTGATTTTTTGAAATCGAACAAATTGATCGTAATTTGCTTTGCAGCACTACTAGGGAGTGCGTATGAATCATTTTGGCGTATAGAACATCAAGATCGGAGGATCCGTTCTCGAGTTAGATGGCTCCAAATCGAACTTTTTCAATGCAAAAGGTGATTTTTTATAATGGAACGAATTGATCGAAATTGGCTTTGCAACACTACTACGGAATGCGAATGAAGCATTTTGGCGCATAGAGCATCAAACTCGGAGGATCCCATATCGAGTTAGAAGGCTCCAAATCGAACTATTTCATTGAAAAAGTTGATTTTTTTGTAATCGAACGAATTGATCGAAACTGGTTTTGCTGCTCTATTAGGGAATGCAAATGAAGCATTTTGGCGTATAGAGCATAAAGATCGGATGTTCCGTTCTCGAGTTAAAGTCCTCCGAATACAACTTTTCGATGAAAATGTGATTTTTTGAAATCGATCGATTTGATCGAAACTGGTTTTGCTGCTCTATTAGGGAATGCAAATGAAGCATTTTGGCGTATAGAACATCAAGAACGGATGTTCCGTTCTCGTGTTAAAGGCGTCCGAATAGAACTTTTCGGTGAAAAAGGCGATTTTTTGAAATCGGTCGATTTGATCGAAACTGGTTTTGCAGCTCTATTAGAGAATGCAAATGAAACATTTTGGCGTATAGAACATCAAGATCGGATGTTCCGTTCTCAAGTTAAAGGCCTCCGAATAGAACTTTTCGATGAGAAAGGTGATTTTTGGAAATCGATCGATTTGATCGAAACTGGTCTCACAGCTATATTATGGAATGCAAATGAAGCATTTTGGCGTATAGAACATCATAATCGGAGGTTCCGTTCTCGAGTTAGAGGGCTCCGAATCGTACTTTTTCGATGAAAATGTGATCTTTTGAAATCGATCGATTTGATCGAAACTGGTTTTGCTGCTCTATTAGGGAATGCAAATGAAGCATTTTGGCGTATAAAACATAAAGATCGGATGTTCCGAGAAGTAGACGGAATTCGTTTAAATCGATCCGCCAGATCCGAGCGCAATCGTTTCGGATTGGCCGCGAATGGCCTGCGCTCTAGCCAATTAGAAAGAGACCATGGTCTAGGTAGGATTTCGGATGCTGGGACAGGGAGTTGCTTGCGACGAAAGCGTGTATGCGGACGTGCTGAAAAATTTCTATCATTGTATCGGAACAGCATAGTGCACGAAAGCTGTTTGTTAGTTAACAACGGGTGTGCGTGCTATTAGGTAACATTTTTCTACAGTCGATTGTGTCGAACTGCAAAGAGAATCTTTAACGAAGGAAATACCTCCGAGGGTTCGAGGTTTTCGCATAACTATCGGTGGGCCGTAGGCCGGAATCGCCAAAGTTCGCGAACCGGCAAGGGCGGTATATGATTTTCCCCACCACGTCCGTGGGGTTTTTCCCTCAACACTCAGGGTATAATAAAACTTGGAATATTGGTGAGAAAAGACGTTTTCCTTTTATTTTTTTTGCATGCAATCCCTATTTCTGATCACTTCCTTGACACACATATTTCTGATAATAAGTATAACCCAGCTTCTAAGAGGTACAATTCGCAACAAAATGGTCCTTCGAGCCGGATGTGTGTCGGGGCTTGATTGATTGGTAATAGCATTATTTTAAATCGTTCTAATAAATATTGGCGGTTTCTTCGGTGTACAAGTAATTTTAGTTGGGTTAAGACGGGATATAGCAACAGCGGTAGCGTTCTTTCGACGGTCGTCGGGCGGCATTAGTTCAAAGAACTTTGGACAAGTGTGGCAAGCATCAAGACAATGGCTCCCGTGACTACTTCAAAGCTGGTTATTCAGCAACGCGATAGGGCGAGACACATTGAATTTTTATTGCAATCGGCAAAAAACTTTCGAAATCCGCGGATCACCAAATCAATGATACGAGATAGGATCGAGAAGTTACAGGCGTACTGGTCGGAATTCTGCAAGTGTCATTCGGAAATAATAACGCGGGAGGATCAATTCAGCGAATCCTACCAAGCGGAGGCATGTTACGCGAACACCGAAAAAATTCGAGATGAATGTCGGGACGAACTGGAGTTGCTAATAACCGACCTGAGCGAGGCGGTTCCTCTTCGGATATTTCCGCGGGAAATGCAGGGATCCAGACGCAAGGGCCGTTGTTCCGTAATCTGCACCTTCCTAAGATGAGTCTCCCTCGTTTTTCTGGACGAGTCGAAGATTGGTAAAGCTTCGAGAACCGGTTCAGCTCCCTGATCCACGAAAACGGGCAATTACCCAATGTAGACAAACTACAGTTCTTGGTCGGTTGCTTAGAAGGATCAGCCGCGTTATACGTTAAAGACGTAGCCATCTCCGACGCGAACTATCAGTCCACGTGGAATGCGTTGAGAGGGAGATTCTCTAATCTCCGTTTGCAGGTGTACCACCTGGTACTACCGTTGATTAAAGTGGCACCACTTCGGAAAGAATCCGCCAGGTCGATGAGAAAGTTATTAGATGAGGTGACCCATAGCGTCCGGATGCTAAAAAATCTTGGATGACCGGTAGATACGTGGGACGACATATTGGTCGTATTAATAAGCGAGAGACTCGACCCATCGACGCGTAAGGCATGGGAAACATTTTTAAACACTAGGGCAAGTATATCCGGAGAAAATACGGGTGTCGTAGATCCCCGAAAATCGCCACCCACATTCAGCGAAATGGTCAACTTCTTAAGAGACACCATACTAGCATTGGACACGATTCCTACGGAAACGACCTGTACGTATCCATCCGAGCAGGGAAAGAGATCGGCGATTGCGCCTACCAAATTTACAGTACGGGGTCATCACGCTGGAATACCGTATAGTTTAAATGATAGAGGAAAAGAAAGGGGATTCGCGAATATGCAATGTCCGATCTGCTCAGCCGAACATTATGTAGGCCGATGTGAAAGGTTCAGGGGTCAAACAGGGGAGGCGCGTCGAAACGAAGTTCGCCGGTTGGGATTATGCTACAACTGCCTAGGTCGTCACCAAGTGAGGGATTGTAAGTCGAAGAGGCATTGTAGCAAGTGTCAGGAGACTCATCATTCTCTTCTGCATCCGGAAAAACGGTCCAATCGTAAGGAGATTAGCGCGGCGCAAGATAACAACGATAGTCGCACGGTCTGTGATAATTCCACGGTAGTGGACGCTAAGGTAAAGGAAGGGAGTGAAAAGTGACCCGTGGCCTTGTCTCCCGCGGGGGGGGGGGGGGGATTAGCAGGATATAGGCTGCTACCAACATCTGTTGTGAGCCTCTTTAGTAACTCTGGTCGGGAAGTACGAGCGAGGGTTCTTCTGGATCAGGGATCGGAAGTGAGCTTCGTTTCGGAGAACATTGTTCAGCAGATCGTTCCACCACGTACTCGTGTGCATGTCCCGATCACCGGAATAGGTACAAAGAAAAACGTGGTCGCACGTTTTTCCGTCGCGTTGAGTTTACGGTCCGAATTCGATAAAACTTTCGTATGTTACTTAGATGCATTGGTCTTGGCGCGTACGGCTTCCAGACTCCCGACGAGAGAGTTGCCTGACTCAGTTATCTCGTTATTCGACAAATTTGGAAAGGCCGATTCTAACTTTCATACCTCGGAAAGGATTGATGCGATTATGGGGGTCGAAATTTACGCTGCAGTTCTGCGAGAAGGGTTCCGATCATTTAGCCCAACACAGAATTTGATTGCCCAATCTACCGCATTGGGATGGATATTCTCAGGATCGTGCAGCGATGGTACGTCACGGAGGGCGGCAGCCCCACCAAAACTTCCGAGGGTCGCGGCGTTTAGCTTAGCCGCCGACGAAGTTGGTGACCTTTTAACACGCTTCTGGGCAATCGAGGAAGTCCCGACGAAGAAGTATCTCCGACCGGACGATGAACGATGTGAGCTGTTGTTTACTCAAACGCTTCGGCGGAGGCCGGACGGTAGATATGTAGTTCGATTGCCGTTGAAAACGGAACCTCGTTCAGGTATGGGTTTCCGGCGCGAATCGGCGATTAATTCATTTTTAGCTCTCATGAGAAGGCTAGATCGCGACCCCACGCTAGCGGTCGAATACGACGGCTTCATGCGAGAATATGAACGACTTGGTTATATGAGACTTGTTCCGGAAGACGAGGTCATCGCGGATCGGGTGTGGTACTTGCCGCACCACGCTGTGACACAAGAGTCAGAACCGCAGAAAATTAAGAGTGGTGTTCGACGCTTCGCGTCGTGCCCCTGGTAGGGATTCATTGAACGATCTTTTGCTCGCGGGTCCGACGTTACAACGAGATTTGATACTTGTGCTTTTAGATTGGAGACAATATCGGTGCGTTTTTACCACCGACATGGTAAAAATGTTCCGAAAAATATTAGTGGCGGTTGAAGATCTGGACCTGCAGCGGGTCATTTGGAAATCGAAGGACGGGAATGAGCCGCGAGATTATCGCCTGACGACCGTGACGTACGGCACGTCTTCCGCGCCTTTTCTAGCAATGCGGACTTTAAAACAATTAGTCGAGGATGAGGGTTCGCGTTTTCCCCTCGGTGCTCACTGTATTACCCACCAGACGTATGCCGATGATGTGTTTTTCGGAGCGGATAGTGTTGAATTAGCTCGCGAAATAAAAACGCAACTTATAGGGTTGCTCAAGTTGGCTGGGTTTCAACTCGATAAGTGGGCAACGAACAACCCTACTATCTTACAAGAAGGAGAGAGCAGTGAACTGTCGAAGGACGAGGATAAGCCGATAGAGCAGGACAAAACAGTGAAGACACTAGGGCTTCTTTGGCAGCCCATGTCCGATGCGTTTAGGTTCAATGTCCGTCCGTCGCGTTTATCGAGACTTCAAGTGACAAAACGCGAGGTGCTTTCGGATTTGGCCAGACTATTCGATCCATTCGGTTGGCTAGCCCCTGTGACCGTTCGGGCGAAACTTTTGCTTCAGGATTTGTGAATCCTGAAGCTGGGTTGGGACTCGCCATTGCCGGGAGATCTTTTGGACGTTTGGAATCATTATCGCGATGATCTTAACAAATGGGGCGGAGTTTCAATCGATCGTTGGTTGGGACCGATAACATCGACTAACTGGGAGTTACATGGCTTTGCGGACGCCTCTCAACGAGCTTACGCGGCCTCCGTGTATCTGCGTACTGTCGATCAGGATGGTGAAGTGAGAGTAAAACTGTTGATCGCAAAAACTAAGATGGCACCTATAAAAACAATTTCTATCCCTAACCTGGAGCTGTGCGGGAGTGTGCTCCTCATCAAACTGATCAATTATGTCAAGAAGTTACAATTGCTCAAGAACTTACCGGTTACTGCGTGGTCCGATAGTAGGGACGTGCTAGCGTGGATTCAGAGTCATCCTTCTCGTTGGAAGGTATTCGTCGCGAATCGGGTATCCTACATCCAAACTGAATTGCCGAACGCTATATGGAAGTACGTGTGTAGCAAGGACAATCCCGCTGATTTAGCCACGCGGGGAATGGGTGCCAGTGCATTAACAAACAGTGAGTTATGGTGGTTAGGTCCGAGCTGGCTGCAGCAGGCAGTGGACCAGTGGCCTGAGCAGCTGTTAATCAGAAGGATGGAGGAGCCTGTTCGGAATTGTTACTCGAACAAAGGCAAGTTTAGCTAAAACTCGTTGAAGGGGATGTGAGTGGCGCATAGGGGGGGGGGGGAATGAAGGGGTTTGAGACAGTGAGTCGCGCGGAACCTGAAAAAAGAGAGTTCAGTTCCATGAGCGAAAGCGGATAGGGAACAAGTGTTTTTGCCTAAGCGTTATTGGGTATGTGAGGAGATTATTGCGTGCGGCGTCAGTTAGTGGTTTAGTTCGGCACACCGGTATCACCGTGGTGATATCGAAGGGCGAGGGGATCGTCAGATGTACCGCCAGCAACGCCTGTGGAAAGGATGAGGTCACTATGACCCATTGGAGGGCGCGACGTTGTTCCACCTCCTGAGATGTCGCCCGCGTTCGCTGTACCTGTAGAGGTAGTGGACACGAGCTGGAAAAGGTGTGCAGGAGCATTCAGCCTGAGACGTCAGGGCCTATCCGGTTGCGTAGGGCACATCTTCCTCTGGATCTCGGAATGAGGTATCAAGGTGAAAATCACCATATGAGCCGGCTCGAGATTCCCCTAGCTTCATCCCTATTCTTCAATCATTGCGATTTGCGAACGAGAGCTCTCGATGTGAATGTGTAATTGTAGTGTGTGTATGTATGATGGAAACTGTGCCGTATAATTAATTTAACGTTTTAAACTCATCGGGTGTGACCTATAGTCTCTAGATTCCAATCAAGTCCGTACCCTCCTTATATAAGATATTACGAATTAATTTTGTGGCTTTTTTTCCTCCGCAGCGGCGGAGGTTTTTTTATGCCGTTAACTTCTCCCTTTAAATAAATTGTTTGTTATGTTTGTTTTCCCACCCAAATCAAGTCTTTTATTTCAGCGACCATTCGACTTCCTAATTACGTCCACCTCCTTTTATTCCTATCATTGTCACAAACAGAGCCTTCGCAAGTGACTTCGCTGTTCGTTTCAAAGGATCGTGATCTTGAAGACATTTCTCGAGGACATTCATCTATTCACCGCTTACTTCGTGTGGTTTCATATTGCATTCGATTCGCGGAGAATTGCAGGAACAAGAAAAATGGTTTGCCATTGACGCAAGGGTTCGTGACTGTTCCGGAAATCGAAAGAGCCCGAATCAAGGTTACAAGAATAGCCCAGAGTTCGGCTTTTGGACATGAGAAATCCTTACTTGAGAAGAACCATCCATTTCCCAGGAGTAGCCCGATACTCGGTTTACGTCCGTTTGTGGATAAGGACGGAGTGATCAAGGTAGGAGGGAGATTAGGTAACAGTAACCTTTCCGCGACAGCGAAACACCCTCCTATTCTTCCAAAGGGGTCCTATTTGGGCCGACTCTACACTCAAGAGGCTCATAGACTCGCACTTCATGGAGGACCTACCTTAACTCTAGGGGTATTGGCGCAAATGGTTTGGGTGATAGGCGCTCAAGGTATGGTAAAAAAATATGTGCGTAATTGTATGCGATGTGCCAAGGCGCGACCACGATTGCCCAGTCAGCTGATGGGAGAGTTGCCTTCTGCGAGGGTAACTCCGTCTCGGCCGTTTACGGTGACCGGATTAGACTATGCGGGCCCGTTTAACATACGTTGTGCGAAGGGAAAGGGACGAAGTACCTACAAGGGGTACATCGCTCTATTCATATGTTTTGCTTCGAAGGCAGTACACCTTGAGGCTGTAGGCGATATGACGACCGAATCTTTTCTGGCAGCCCTTCGTCGTTTTTTTAGCCGCCGAGGAACCTGTAGGACAATGTACAGTGATAATGGATCGAATTTTAAGGGCGCGGATAGAGAACTCAAGGAAATGTTTCGATCTTCCTCTGCATTTTATGGTAATATCGTAAAGGACTTAGTTATTCACAGGGTCACTTGGACATTTATTCCACCTCATTCACCGCATTTTGGTGGACTCTGGGAGGCGGGAGTGAAGGCGACGAAACATCATCTTATACGAGTCATAGGACCTAATAATCTAACCTTCGAGGAATTTTCGACAGTCCTCGCCGAAATTGAAGCATGTCTCAACTCTAGGCCGCTCTGCCCGATGACAGGGAACATCGACGATCTCAACGCACTCACTCCAGCACATATTTTGATCGGTGACTCACTTGGAGTGATACCAGAGGGTCCACTTGAAGACATCCCACTTAATCGTCTCGACCGGTTTCAGCTGTTGACCAGGATCCGCCAAAACTTCTGGACTCGTTGGACAAAGGAATACTTACATCAGCTGCAGCAACGGAGTAAATGGCGCAAACCTGAAGACAACTTCGCGGTAGGGCAGTTGGTGGCGGTACAGGATGAACGCTATCCACCAATAAGATGGCCTATGGGTCGCGTTATACGAACCCATCCGGGAACTGATGGCTTGGTTAGAGTCGTTACCATCAAAACAGCTTCTGGCGAATTCAAGCGGCCGATCGCTCGTCTAGCCCCCTTCCGATGCCAGAAGATGAGAATTAATTTTCGTCTGTTCGACGAAGGCGGGCGGTATGTTCCGAGAAGTAGACGGAATTCGCTTGAATATCGCGGCAAAATGATCATCGGTCCACGGCGCGTAGCGCACGATCTATCGATCCGCCAGATCCGAGCGCAATCGTTCCTGATTGGCCGCGAATGGCCTGCGCTCTAGCCAATTAGAAAGAGACCATGGTCTAGGTAGGATTTCGGATGCTGGGACAGGGAGTTGCTTGCGACGAAAGCGTGTATGCGGACGTGCTGAAAAATTTCTATCATTGTATCGGAACAGCATAGTGCACGAAAGCTGTTTGTTAGTTAACAACGGGTGTGCGTGCTATTAGGTAACATTTTTCTACAGTCGATTGTGTCGAACTGCAAAGAGAATCTTTAACGAAGGAAATACCTCCGAGGGTTCGAGGTTTTCGCATAACTATCGGTGGGCCGTAGGCCGGAATCGCCAAAGTTCGCGAACCGGCAAGGGCGGTATAGGATTTTCCCCACCACGTCCGTGGGGTTTTTCCCTCAACACTCAGGGTATAATAAAACTTGGAATAATGGTGAGAAAAGACGTTATCCTTTTATTTTTTTTGCATGCAATCCCTATTTCTGATCACTTCCTTGACACACATATTTCTGATAATAAGTACAACCCAGCTTCTAAGAGGTTCAAATCTCATCACGAATACAACTTTTCGATGAAAATGAGATTTTTTGAAATCGATCGATATGATCGAAACTGGTTTTCCTGCTCAATTAGGGTATGCAAATGAAGCGTTTTGGCATATAGAACATAAAGATCGGATGTTCCGTTCTCGAGTTAGAGGGCTCCGAATAGAACTTTTCGATAAAACAGTTGATATTTTGAAATCGATCGATTTGATCGAAACTGCTTTTGCTGTTCTATTAGAGAATGTAAATGACGCATTTTGGCGTATAGAACATAAAGATCGGATGTTCCGTCCTCGAGTTAAAGGCCTCTGAATAGAACTTTTCGATGAAAAAGGTGATTTTTCGAAATCGATCGATTTGATCGAAACTGGTCTCTCAGCTGTATTAGGGAAAGCAAATGAAGCATTTTGGCGTATAGAACATAAAGATAGGATGTTCCGTTCTCGAGTTAAAGGCCTCCGAATAGAACTTTTCAATGAAAAAGGTGATTTTTTGAAATCGATCGATTTGATCGAAACTGGTCTCTCAGCGGTATTAGGGAATGCAAATGAAGCATTTTCACGTATAGAACATAAAGATAGGATATTCCGTTCTCGAGTTAAAGGGTTCAGAATCGTACTTTTTCGATGAAAAAAGTGATTTTTTGAAATCGATCGATTTGATCGAAACTGATTTTGCAGCTCTATTAGAGAATGAAATGAAGCATTTTGGCGTATAGAACATAAAGATCGGATGTTCGGTTTTCGAGTAAAAGGCCTCCGAATAGAACTTTTCGATGAAAAAGGTGATTTTTTGAAATCGGTCGATTTGATCGAAACTGGTTTTGCAGCTCTATTAGAGAATGCAAATGAAGCATTTAGGCGTATAGAACATAAAAATTGGATGTTCCGTTCTCGAGTTAAAGGCCTCCGAATAGAACTTTTCCATGAAAAAGGTGATTTTTTGAAATTGATCGATTCGATCGAATCTGGTTTCTCAGCTCTATTAGGGAATGCAAATTAAGTATTTTGTAGTATAGAACATAAAGATTGGATGTTCCGTTCACGAGTTAAAGGCTTCCGAATAGAACTTTTCGATGAAAAAGGTGATTTTTTGAAATCGATCGATTTGATACAAACTAGTTTTGCAGCTTTATTAGAGAATGCAAATAAAGCATTTTGGCGTAGAGAACATAAAGATCGGATGTTCCGTTCTCGAGTCAAAGGCCTCCGAATAGAACTTTTCGATAAAAAAGGTGATTTTTTGAAATATATCGATTTGATCGAAACTGGTTTGGTGCTCTATTAGGGAATGCAAATGAAGCATTTTGGCCTATAGAACCTTAAGATCGGATGTTCCATTCTCGAGTTAAAGGCCTCCGAATAGAACTTTTCGATGAAAAAGGTGATTTTTTGAAATCGATCTATTTGATGGAAACTGGTCTCTCAGTTGTATTAGGGAATGCAAATGAAGCATTTTGGCGTATAGAACATCAAGATCGGATGTTCAGCTCTCGATTTATAGGGCTCTGAATCGTACTTTTTCGATGAAAAATGTGATTTTTTGAAATCGATCGATTTGATAGAAACTGGTTTTGCAACTCTATTAGAGAATGCAAATGAAGCATTTTGGCGTATCGAACATAAGGATCAGATGTTCCGTTCTCGAGTTAAAGGCCTCCGAATAGAACTTTTCGATGAAAAAGGTGATTTTTTGAAATCGATCGATTTGATCGAAACTGGTCTCTCAGCTCTATTGGGGAATGCAAATGAAGCAATTTGGCGTATAGAGCATAAAGATCGGATGTTCCGTTCTGGAGTTAGAGGGCTCCGAATCGTACATTTTCGATTAAAAAGTGATTTTTTGAAATCGATCGAATTGATCGATACTGGTCCCTCTGCTCTATTAGGGAATGCAAATGAAGCATTTCGGCATATGGAACATCAAGATCGGATGTTCCGTTCTGGAGTTAGAGGGCTCAGAATCGTACATTTTCGATTAAAAAGTGATTTTTTGAAATCGACCGAATTGATCGAAACTGGTTTTTCTGCTCTATTAGGGAATGCAAATGAAGCATTTTGGCATATAGAACATAAGGATCTGACGTTCCGTTCTCGAGTTATAGGCCTCCGAATAGAACAATTCGATGAAAAAGGTGATTTTTTGAAATCGATCGATTTGATGGAAACTGGTCTCTCAGCTGTATTAGGGAATGCAAATGAAGCATTTTAGCGTATAGAACATAAAGATCGGATGTTCCGTTCTCCGGTTAAAGGCCTCCGAATCGTACTTTTTCGATGAAAAATGTGATTTTTTGAAATCAATCGATTTGATCGAAACTGGTCTCTCAGCTCTATTGGGGAATGCAAATGAAGCAATTTGGCGTATAGAGTATAAAGATCGGACGTTCCGTTCTTGAGTTAAAGGCCTCCGAATAGAACTTTTCGATGAAAAAGGTGGTTTTTTGAGATCGATCGATTTGATCGATACTGGTCCCTCTGCTCTATTAGGGAATGCAAATGAAGCATTTTGGCGTATAAAACATCAAGATCGGATGTTCCGTTCTGGAGTTAGAGGGCTCCGAATCGTACATTTTCGATTAAAAAGTGATTTTTTGAAATCTATCGAATTGATCGAAACTGGTTTTGCTGCTCTATTAGGGAATGTAAATGAAGCATTTTGGCGTATAGAACATAAAGATCGGATGTTCTGTTCTCCAGTTAAAGGCCTCCGAATAGAACTTTTCGATGAAAAAGGTGATTTTTTGAAATCGATCGATTTGATGGAAACTGGTCTCTCAGCTGTATTAGGGAATGCAAATGAAGCATTTTGGCGTATAGAACATAAAGATCGGATGTTCCGTTCTCCGGTTAAATGCCTCCGAATCGTACTGTTCCTATGAAAAAGGTGATTTTTTGAAATCGGTCGATTTTATCCAAACTGGTTTTGCTTTGCTGTATTAGGGAATGCAAATGAAGCATTTTGGCGTAGAGAACATAAAGATCGGATGTTCCGTTCTCGAGTTAAAGGCCTCCGAATAGAACTTTTCGATGAAAAAGGTTATTTTTTGAAATCGTTGGATTTGATCGAAACTGGTCTCTCAGCTCTATTAGAGATTGCAAATAAAGCAATTTGGCGTATAGAACATAAAGATCGGATGTTCTGTTATCGAGTTAAAGGTCTCCGAATAGAACTTTTCGATGAAAAAGGTGATTTTTTGAAATCGATCTATCTGATCGAAACTGGTTTCTTAGCTGTATTAGGGAATGCAAATGAAGCATTTTGGCGTATAGAACATAAGGATCAGATGTTCCGCTCTCGTGTTAGAGGGCTCTGAATCGTACTTTTTCGATGAAAAATGTGATTGAATTTTGAAATCGATCGATTTCAAAAAATCACCTTTTTTTCGAAATGTTCTATTGGGAGACCTTTAACTCGAGAACAGAACATCTGATCCTGATGTTCTATACGCCACAATGCTTCATTTGCATTCCCTAATAAAGCAGCAAATCCAGTTTCGATCAAATCTTGATTTCAAAAAATCACCTTTTTCATCGAAAAGTTCTATTCGGAGGCCTTTAGCTCGAAAACAGAACATTCGATCTTTATGTTCTATACGCCAAAATGCTACATATGCTTTCTCTAATAGGGCTGCAAAACCAGTTTCGATCAAATCGATCGATTTCGAAAAATCCCCTTTTTCATCGAAAAGTTCTATTCGGAGGCCTTTAACTCGAGAACGTATCATCCGATATTGATGTTCTATACGCCAAAATGCTTCATTTGCATTCCCTAATACAGCTGAAAGACCAGTTTCGATCAAATCGATCGATTTCAAAAAATCACCTTTTTCATCGAAGAGTTCTATTCGGAGGCCTTTAACTCGAGAACAGAACATCTGATCTTAATGTTCTATACGCCACAATGCTTCATTTGCATTCCCCAATAAAGCAGCAAATCCAGTTTCGATCAAATCGACCGATTTCAAAAAATCGGGTTTTTCACCGAAAAGTTCTAATCGGAGGCCTTTAACTCGTGAACGGAACATCCAATCTTTATGTTCTATACAACAAAATACTTAATT